>JAPMOB010247950.1:0-57986 GCA_029875015.1 Lepomis gibbosus
TTTCCATCCAAGCAAATCCGACACATTTCAAAGTGCTGTCAAATGAGAAGGGAGACAAGATGCTCTTAGCAATATCAGCTTCTTCTCCCCTGGGGGTAGAGCAGATCCACAACCACAACCAGATCCTCTAAGAAACTCTTTACTCAGAAGATCTACGGCACTCAACACATCAACAGATTGTCCTGACACAAATACTTTACAGACAACTTCAAACACCATGCAAACAACTTTTCAGAGAACTTTTTGTGACCATAGTTTAACTGTGAGGTCAAAGTGGTCAACAAGAGGGTTTGCAGGTTCTGCACATACTGTAAAGTAAGTATCCTGTACCCACAGTAGTTTATTACCACTGAAAAAAGGAACAGTGTTTCATGAGAATCGAAGGTGGGAGGAACGTAGCTGTGTTTGCATACGCTTTTTATTGTGGTCATTTGCACCTACCTCTAGTGACACTGAAAGCACTGCTGCAGTCTCAAAAAGGAAGTGGGCGAGGCCTATTTTGACAGTGGCAGTGCTACAAAATATATTCTAAGATATGCTATTTTGAAGTTTTACTTTGCCTGTAAACGCGGGGAAGCACAGGGAACAGAACAGAGAGAAGGCATGTGCTTTTTTTGTGAAACCTGATGGTTCAAGAGAAGATTTGTTTGAGGTGACTGCGTCCGTGGACTCTACTGGAATGTTTTTCAGAACTCAACATTAAGTGGATATTTTGGGAACAATACAAGCTGGTTGACAAAGTGTTTGAATTACAAGATTTTTTTAAATAAATCTAGAGGAACTGATTCTAAGGTATTGTCTGACACACCTACGGATACCATCTCTCAGATTCAACACTGTGACAATGCCTGTGATTGTACTAGAGGCCAGAGACTTCATCAGTCCCCTTTTTTTGGTGCGGACATGGGAAGTCTTAACTGGATGTACTACCTTCAGTCTTGTGGCCTCTCTGGAACCTTCAGACTTAAACAAAAGTTCATCCGACCTCCATTACCATAACACATTCAGGATCTTCTGCGTGTTTACCTGGTGCTTCTTTTTCACCCTTACACTCCTTATCCATGTTCTCAGCGTCATCCAATTTCACAGCCTCATCCCAATATCCTGGAAGAACCTAACTATAACAGTGGCAGCCTTAGGTGCGTTGATGTGTCTCAGTGCCTCTGTGGTTTTCCCTTGGATCATCATGGATCATCAAAAGGTGTTGCCACGCCCTGTGGCAGCTGCTGTGGCCTCCTTTCTCACCGTCCTCGCCTATGCCTCAGAGTCCTATGTTCTTTGCACCCAAGCCCATGAGCAAAGAGGCTACATGGGCAGCATGCCTGGTCTCCTCAAGACACTCCAGCTTTGGGGAGGCTGTCAGATGATACCCCTGGTCGTGGAGGTGGTCTATGGCACTCATAGTGGAGTACATAATTGGCAGCTGTGGGCCTCTGGCCTGTCATACGGTGTGTGTGTCTTCATGTCTCTA
This sequence comes from Lepomis gibbosus, assembly GCA_029875015.1. Lineage (NCBI taxonomy): Eukaryota > Metazoa > Chordata > Actinopteri > Centrarchiformes > Centrarchidae > Lepomis > Lepomis gibbosus. The sequence continues at coordinate 1,472 of JAPMOB010247950.1, forward strand.
GTCACACTGGTGGTAATATTAGGTGACTTTGCTGGGCGATGTCTTCTACCTTTTGACAGATTTTTGGCTGCCTTCAGTCTGATTGGGGTGTTACTCTACATGGTGGCCACGGTGATTTGCTTTACCAAGATACTGCAACTAAAGAACCCTGGACAAAACCCTGACAAAAGTGTAGAGCTGGTTATCATAGAAACAGTGGTTGCCAGTATTACACTGTTAGCTTATACGGTGGACCTTGCCTTCTCCATCAAACAGTTGTGTGACAGGAGTCACACATGAAATAACACATTACACGTATTGCATGTGAAGTTCATAATATAGTGTCCGGAAAGTTTAAGAGAAAATCACATCTTTGTCAAGTGTATTAAACTTAAACTGGATGCATGTTTTTGCTGTTAATTATTGCAGTGTAATCAAACTATCTCTCCAGACCTATGGATTTCTAAGTTATAAGACCTTTCGAAGTTGTTTACAAATTAAATTTAAAGCCATAATTATCTATGAAATTGATCACTATGATCATGAGTTCAGTTTTGGTTTTACTGACATTTGCAAGTGTTATGTGATGTGTAGGCCTATTCTGCAGTTCACCACTGTGCAGCCACTAAACGTGGTACTTGGGACAGGTGCATTATTTCCTTTAAGGAAATAATAACATGGTGTAATTACTGTATTGGTAGCTGAACAGTACTCACCACTGATAAAGCTTAACATTTGTTGACTGTGGACATACTATTTAGAATATAGGGCATACAAAATGATACCAATGGTACAAACTACTAATAAAAATGCTTTTGTCTTATCACTAAAATTCTTAGCATTTCAAGCCTAATGTTTTCTTTCAGATCATATGCAGCAAGCTTCATGCATCAGCCTAAATTTAATGGGAAAAGTTGCAATTCACTAACACTAGGTGGCAACACTCTATAAGCATGTATGCTTATGTAAATCACAGGATTTAATTGTAGACTATTAAATGTTTCAGCTTACAGCAGAAATGCATTAGCCTCAATATTGTTATTGTGAAGATATTTAATCAGTTAAATCATAAGCTTTAATGTAAATAATTGAGTACAATTATAGAATCTGTGGTTTCCATTCTCACTGTCAGGTTACTCATTACATTGGTTTGCATTTTTACACCAAGATAACTTGATTTTTTTTTAAATCCTATAGGTTTTTTTTCTCAAGTCAAGCTATATTTAGCATGGACTCATAACCTCAATTATGAGGTCCTGTAGATTTAGCACTGTTCCTTTTAACGGGTTCGTAATAATCTTATCTTAGGCCTACTTTATTGACAAGCCAACATTGGGCAACATTTTACTCAACTTATTTACATTTTACACTGTTTACACAAGCCCTCTTAGAAGCGCCATCGAAAAATCGATCGTCAACCCTTGACTAGGCAGCAAGCCAGTCATCCTGCTGCTCGGGCCTCGATTACTTTGGCCTTGCTACGTTTTTCCCTTTAAGGAACTGAGTCCAGTCCGTCACTTGTCAACAGGCTGAACGAGAAAACGAGTCGTTGATAGCACTAGGTACGTGGAACTGATAACACACACGTTACTATATGGTACCGTGTTGAGAAAAGCCTCTGGACTCGTTTTGGAAAGTTACAATTTTTTTCGTGTATGTAGACAAAAATGAAGTCCTTTCGACACGGTAAGCTATCTTTGACTTGTCTGTTTCTGAAACATTCTGGTAGTTTGGTGAGATGACCTCGGCCAGCAAGGACTTGAAACAAATTCGTGATTCAATTTGTATTAGCGTTTCTTTTCTGTTACTCTTTCTGTATATGTTAATATGAGGTAATGTTAATATTTAAGCTAATAAAGGCAGAAAAAGTGTTGCTTTTTATCTTACCTGCATCACAGGACAGGCTGGTTTTACTAAGTTGGCCGTTGTTAGGTTTGCTATTAAAGCTTGTCTCTATGTAGACCACGTTAGCATATTCATTAGCCGATAAAACTCCTTCCAATAACGCCCATATGCTAACTGCCACTGGAAACGCTTTTATTGTTTGCTAGTTATATGGTTAGGTCGTAGTCCACAACCATTGTACACAAAGACTACCAAACTACTTTATCACCTAACGTTAGAAGCAAATACGCTCACTTTATATTGTCAGTCTTTATGTTTTTGACATCTGTAATGATGTTGCACATTTCTTGCTGTTTCTCAGAAGCCCCCTGAGCACTATGGACACGTGTAACTTGACTCTGCAGTAGGCAGATGCAAGTCCCAAGTTGGATTGAATGGCACTGAGGATACAAGGTAAGCACTTTGCCAGTAAATCTGAACTCATTATTGATCTGTTTCCTGAGCTACAAATGACCTTAGTGAGGGCAAAGTCTAGATGCACAGAGGGAGAAGAGCGTTAATGGAAGAACTGACATAGCTCAGGAGAATGAAGATAAGAGCAGGAATGCACAAAAATCTGTTTACACAAATGTTTTCAGGTATCAAAGGAAACTTTAAGGGGAATATCAAACACAAGTCCATATCAAGTGATGTTTCTGACCTGAAAGAACGCTGAGAGGCATGTGGGAAATTACAAAATACTGTGTTTGTCTTAGAACATCAGGAAGAGCAGGCTTGCCATCTTTGTCAATCACCTGCAATGTTGCTGGTGCAAAAAATATATTAGGCTGATTAGCTCTCAACAAAAAATGGTCTCTAGATGACTGACTGTCCAGCAGCTTTTAGAAACATCACAGACCTCAAGGCCTTGAGTGGGAGAGGACGCTTGTTTTGTGTTCAAACAGTTTACAAAGTTAGGCCAAGGCTTGCCCCTGTGTGGGCCTACATTTATACTACAGCCCTGAAGTATAGATGGTAAAAGTCAATAACAGCAAGGTGTTCTACGGGTTTTTTGCGCACACTGACCTTAAGGTATGCTTAAAATGTTAAGTAACTTGATATGCAAGTTTTCTCTGAATAATGGCCTCCTCCCATTTAACCAGTTTACTACTGACAATAGTCACACTCAGTATATCCTGTCTGCGTTTTCATTTCTGGCGTGTAGCTGTTGCTCCTGTATAGAAAAACATCAAAGATGCAAACTATTTGAAGTTCATTGTGTCCAAATTAAACTTTAACATCACATTAATCACATTAACAACATGTTTTTCATGGTTTTAACTGCTGNCCCCTTGAATATTGGGCTGATTGTTTTGAACCTATGGCTTTTATGTCTTGGGGTCAAAGTCATGATGAGTTATTGATCACAAAATCTACTGAAGGGTTCTTCTGCACCCCCGTGCCTTCAGGCACTGGCTGAGTCCGACACACAAAACCATACTTTGTGGTGCCATTGGAGTCCTAAAATTCCCTTTGTCTTTCTCCTTATCCTCGTAAAAATGTATCGTATGATCATTTGCGGATCTTTGCAGGTATCTTGCTGCACTGTTTTTCAGTATTTTCTCTGTAAATCGTATTAAAGATTATTCTGTATACTGGACTTATATTAGATCTTAGGGGTCTCATTGTTCACGATATATTGGTATTGTTTTTAATATGTTTATTTTAAAATTGGGCTAAACCAAATGCGAAAAATATTCTATTATTATTATTATTATTATTATTATTAACATTAGTATTATTTTGACATTTGCTATGTGAGTCAAGATTTTAGTGGGACTGGTCATTTCATTTACGCTTGAAAAATATTAAAATGATTATAATGTGATTTTTGCTGGGATTTGTACCAAACAAGCAGATTGCCTTTGTAGTTTTATTTTAGCATCTCTGCAGCACCATAAAGCTTCATTTATAATGGTATGCTGTGACACATTTAACTTTTTATCAAAAAATTGCAGCTCCTGCGATATGAATATTGTTTTTTCTAGAAAGGGTTTTGCAAATAAATTGCTTTCTATGGCATGGGGGGCACAAGCTGTATCAGACTGTGGCTACACACATACATACCTTGTTGGTGGGATAAATCGTTTGTTTGTTTTGTTTTTGTTGATAATAAAGGATAAATTCATAGGATTTGTTCATAATAAAAATATGACAGTGTTATCATTTAGCTGACATCTGTCACAGACGAGACCGCACGAGTGAACTGTGTGTGCATCTAGCTGTCATGGTGGAAAGGGTGAGTTAGAGACACGGGTGTTGGTTTGTTAAAGAAAAGGAAAAGGAGGTTTAGAGTTTGAGCAGCAGGTGTGGTGACCTTTTCACCAGTGTGCCATATTCATCTTTCACACTGAGGCAAGGAACATGTTCCTTCTTATCATACTCTGTGCAGGAATTGGCCTACACCCCTGTTGACTGTACACCTGTTCATAGCTTTGACTCACTTTGTGGTCTTCCAAGTTCTCAGCAGGTCTAACCTATTTTTATAAAACTGAAATTTTCTTGTTTTTGTTAAGGCTGAGTCAAATAATTGACCAGTTGAGAGGTAGATGGTATTATATATTGGATTGAGTATGAATAAGTAATAAAGAGTTTTGCTACCTACAGTATATAGTCCTCTAGAGGACAACTGAGGACAATTGGACCACCTTGCTGAAATTGTCACACAATGGCCAATTACAATACAGGTCAATGGCACCTTACAATAGAGTTTAATGACAGTTTAACAAATGTCTACTTTTTAAAAAATGGCTTTTAAATATTACTAAAGAATTGTACAATATGTTCCAACTATGGTCTGTTTGTCATACATGCTAACCTTATTTGGCTTTTGGCTCTTGTCATGTCACCGTTTTCAGGCTCCTGACTGGAGGCATAAGCCTCCTCTTCCAACAACACAGCCTTATGATTTAATTAATGAGCAGTGGTTGGTACCTTGCTTCAGGGTTACTCGGTCACTGCTTATTCAACCATCTTGTCATGCTCCCTTAGAAAAGTTTCATAGTCTACATGGATACAGAGCTGGGTTAATAATTCATCTTTATTTTTTAAGTGATGCAAAGACTAGACAGGTGAATGTCCATGAACACTGTCTCAGTGCAGTGCAAAGGCAGTAAGCCTATCGCCACATCAGTATGTGCTTGTGGAGGCAGCTTAGTTTTTATCGGGGAAATGTCCAGGGCTTTGTTGGACATGTGATCTTTCCAGAATGCCACATCGGGATGTGTCTTTGGTAATTTCTGTAGATCTCTTTGTAGAGCTGTAGAAGTGTAATGTCAGTAATATACGGATAATGCATGGGACAGTGTGACGTATGCAAACCAAGATGCTTGTTTTACTTGTAAACAACATTAGATCTGAGTCAGTGTTGACATAATCAGTTGTCCCTGTCTATAATAATGGAAAGCAAGATCCGCCATTCAGAGTTGAAAATCTGACCTGTTTTTTTAGGCATTGCTTCTCCTGAGCCTCCTCCTAATTCATGCAGGTGCTGCTCCCTCACCTGTCCAGCCACTGAAATAATGACCATTACTGAGACGTCAAGAAAATGTGTCAGCCTGCCAACCAGCCAGCCCGTCACTTTCACAGGCCTGTTTCAGGTTTTGTCTCCATTGCGCGCCGACAGTACCATTCATCTTGCTACTGTCATAATAATCACTTGTTACCAGAGGAAAGAGACAGAGGCGAGGTGGGAGGTGGGAAGATGTATAAATATAGCCTTTCTATAAATATTTCTCTCTTGAAATTGAGACATTATTCACAAAGCGACAGTATGTTCACAGGCAGCATTTAGTGTGAGAGCCAATGTATTAAATAGTAGATAGATTAGAAATTAGATATCTAAGAATTAATGAATTAATTTACTGCTTTAATTTGAGACCTGAGGAATAGTGCAGCTGTCTTTTTATAAGCTATATATACTCACCGGCCACTTTATTAGGTACTCCTGTTCAGTTGCTAGTTTACACAAATAGCTAATCAACCGGTCCATGGAGGCAACTCAGTGCATTTAGGCATGTACAGTGACCAAGACAACTTGCTGAAGTTCAAACTGAGCATCAGAATGGGGAAGAAAGAGGATTTAAGTGACTTTGAACGTAGCATGGTTGTTGGTGCCAGACGGGCTGGTCTGAGTATTTCAGAAACTGTTGATCTACTGGGATTTTCACGCAAAACCATCTCTAGGGTTTACAGAGAATGGTTCGAAAATAAGGAAAAATCAAGTGAGCGGAAGTTGTGTGAACTAAAATGGCTTGTTGACGTCAGAGTGGAAGGGGCAGACTGGTTCGAGATGACAGAAAGGCAACAGTAACTCAACCACTCGTTATAACCAAGGTATGCAGAACACTATCTCTAACTGCACAACAAGTCGAACCTTGAAGCAGATGGGCTACAGCAGCAGCAGACCACACCTGGTGCTCCTGTCAGTTAAGAACAGGAAACTGAGGCTACAATTCACACAGACTCACCAAAATTGGACAATAGAAGATTAGAAAAACGTTGTCTGGTCTGATGAGTCTCGATTTCAGCTGAGACATTCAGACAATAGGTTCAGACTTTGGTGTAAACAACATGAAAGCATAGATCCATCCTGCCTGGGATCAACAGTTCAGGCTGATGGCGGTGGTGAAACTGTGCGGGGGATATTTTCTTGGCACATTTTGGGCCCCTTAGAACCAACTGAGCATCGTTTAAACGTACCCATCTTAGAATAGAATAGAATATATGGATAATGTACCATGTCACAGAGCTCCAATCATATGAAATTGGTTTCTTGAACATGACAATGAGTTCACTGAACTCCAATGGCCTCCGTCACCAGATCTCAATCAAATAGAGCACCTTTGGGATCTGGTCGAACAGGAGATATGCATCATAGATGTGCAGCCAGCGGTGTGATGCTATCATGTCAATATGGACTAAATTGTCCCTGTCGAAAGTATGCCACCAAGAATTACTGCAGTTCTGAAGAAAAAGGAGGTCCAACCTACTATTAAGGTGTACCAAATAAAGTGGCCAGTGAGTGTAGATGAAAAGAGATAAGCCACTCCTTTCACTTATTCACCATGATGTACAATGACAGAACACAGACCATTTCAGTCTCCCATCAGCTGCTCTCAGACTTGATAACAATATAGGCTTTTGTCGTTACAGTCTGGCTGGGATTTGCTTTTCCCAGTGCCTTTCACTTTGTCCAACGCTAATAACAATAATTTTATGATTACTGCATTTAACACCTGTAGTTAAGTCTATTGCATTTACTGTTGTCCAAGAGTGCGCAATTATTGCTAAGCAAGAATTCATTTTGTTTTTAGAAAATCTTATGAGAAATTCTGACGGTAAGATGTTAACATTTGACCTTTTTTTTTTTAATTACATCAGATATTGCAAATTAATTCTTCCAGTAATATAATATCATTAGTTTTATACATATACTAATGATAAGATTATACAGCCCTACAATATGTTATTCTCATACAGTCATGCAGTCTGTGTTTGATGTCTCAGGTGTGCCTCAAAGCCTGCCGTTGTGAGAAATGGGAGTAAAAACATTTCTGTTATTACTCCAGACAGATTAGGCTGCCAGCTACGGGTGGGGGGATTTTAACCAGAAACAGGAAAAATCCAAAGCCCCAATTCTACAGAAAAAAGGTTCATTTTGCTTTGAGGCAATTACAGAGTGTGGAGGTTTACGTCATTGTCTGTTTTTCATTCTGGAATTATGCAAATTGAAGGATGTAGTAAATGTTGACTTCTGGCATACAGCAAACTGGGGAAACAGGAGCCTTTGTAGAGACAAAGCAGGAAGTTGATCCAGTCCTCCCCTGGGTTTGACCAGATGTGGTTTACTGGGCTGATGGCTGCCCCAGAGGCCTGGACGCAGACTGTGGCTTGGCTTACAGCTCCATTCCCATAGTCATGTGTTGACTAGAAAGTGTAGTTTCACTTTGACTACATTTTGGATGAATCTTTTGGTACCTATACTCCTGTTGTTTTTGCTTGTTTGTTTTTTAACGATTGAAACTTAGCTGCTGTCTGTTTTAACTCCTAATTTCCCATTAGTTTTCTCAGAAATATAAACCCTGACTAATCTAAGCACTAGGCCAAGACCTTATAAAAAGGGCCCTGGTTTGTTTTGATTGCCTGACTGCAAAACATGTGTACATGCATGGCTGACCTCTCACGCTCAAAGACAGAACATCCTCACTCTCCCTTGTTCCTATAATCAGTGTCTTATTTTTAGTAACCGACTTGTTTTTAAGAATTGAACATGTGACTTGCTGCCGCAAGATTATTGAAGTGAGTCTAATAGTTAAAACAGCAATGAAAGAAATTAGTTCTCATTAAAGAATACAAACTAAAAACAAAACATGTTTTAGTCCTTTAGTTTCAAAAACGATAGGTGTCTCCCGTGGGAGCCAATGTTAAGACAAGGTTTCTGTAACTGGAGCAGACGGGCAGATCTCTGCGCTTGATGTCACTGTTTTGTCACCTCTGCAGCCAAAGAGCTCATTCAGAAATCATGAGGGCTTGTTGACGCGGTTAAGCAGTTAAGTAAGAAGTGCATTATTTAAAATGAACAACATCAGGGTCAGTGAACCGACACGGTTTAAAATAGGCTTGACCGTACAGAGTATTAACTGCTTTCAGAAACACAAGGCTTCTGTGTTCTTTGTAATTAAAAATAATTCGTAGTGTATGGTCGGGGTAGATCCCTGTGCTATGAAAGCCTACTTTTCCGGGCTCTTTCCCTCACTTTCTCCCTCTGTGTTTCCTAATACAGAGGTTATTATTTTTTATTTTTTTACTTCTTAGCCTCGATGGACGCTCTGTCACATGCTCTCCACAACCCAGTGTTTTCTCACCGTTGTGATCCACAACAGCTGAGCTATTGCAGGCAACAATTGAGCAATCCAAGGATCCTGATGGCCTTTTGAAAGCATGTTAACTCTTTAAAATCTGTCATACAGCTTTGTCATCAGAATGTTTGACTGAAACAGGGCGGAAAAACTTGAACAAGTTAAACAAGTTAAAAATTAGTTGACTAATCAGCAACTATTTTTATAATCAATTCATTTAAGCGTTGTTTAAGTCACTTTGCAAGCAAAAACGCTGCATATTCTCTAGTTTCAGCTTCATAAGAATTTGCTGCTTTTATTTCAATTATTTCTTTTAAGTATTACCAAAAAACTATATGATAGTAATAAGAATATATATGGGTTTTGGACAGATGGCCTGAAAAAATAAGGACTTTGAATAAATCACCTTGGCCTTTTTTCTCTTTTCTGACTTTTTATTGACATTTCTTGCTGTCTTGTCGTTTGCAGTATTTCATGGTATTTGCCATGTTGTTGGATTTCTCCAGATTCCCATACACCGACTTTAACAAGGGCTGGGCAATAAACATTTTCTCAATAACAATATAACAAATGTCCAATACATTTTTGATTTCATTCATCTGAATCACGAACAAATCAGCACTTAATGTTTCTATTATATTCTATTATAATTATCGATATTGCATTATGACATTTTTTATCATGATAACAATATCTCCCGGCCCCTACCTTTATCACATCTCATTTAGTCTCAAATACCAGTGGCTTTAAATGCTGAGGAAGCTGGACATAAAGATGTTCGACAGACATTACAGCCAAACAGAGGAACATTGTATGCATAAAAATTATATTATATTACATTATATTAAAAAATCAATTCTGGAAACGCCACTCAAAGCAACAGACATGACATTCACTCTTATGTGCACATTTTTTAAACAAAGCATATCTTTTGGACAGCAATTGTTACTTTCAAACATTTGTTATTCAGACCTCGCTGTATATGTGTGTTTCTGAAGAGATTGTTATTGTCTGTCTTTGCCACTGTTTGTTTCTTTATCTATAGTTGCAGCTAGAAAAAGCTGATTTGTGTCTAACATAGCACTATCATGAGACAGAAAGTGTCATGCGACTCATTCGCACATTTGTACTTTAAGATGCAGCAGCACAAAAGGAGCCCTGCGGTTTTTAAAGCAGTAATGAGTGAGGTCAGAGCAAAATACAATATTGATAGTTTGTGTTTCAACTGTGGCTGCGCAGGATTAGAGTGCTACGCTGACCTTCCAAAAGCAACAACATGATCGTATTTTGTCAATACCCTGTGCTGGCTGTGTTGTTTCAGTGGAAAAGTGTGCTCTAGTTGGCAGAGGACGGCTTGGAAATAGTTAATACCCACAATGATCTCACCACCTAAGATTTCCTTCCCCACCTGTCTCACCAGTTTGTCCACATTCTTGAGAACAGTTTCGATTTTGTTAGGCTGCTGTTGTTTATCTCCAAAACCAGGAATCTGAAAGGACTCATGCATTTATCAGTTTACCACAGCCTCTTAGTCACTCAAACAACACACACAAACTAACTAGCGCAGTTATAGTGAGCGTTACCATGCAACTTTGCTTAATGACCTACCCTGTATATATTTCTACAGTTACAGAAACAAAGAGAGAGTGAAAGAAAGAGGAACATGAAGGCACATTGCAGACTTGAATCTACTTAACTGATAAAGAATATTGCCCTCTCTTTCATATTTATCATCCAGTGAAAGCAAATACTGGGTCTTGAAGTGTTTGCATAATGAGACAAAGGTGTAACAAGCGCAAAAGGCCATTAGACAGAAATATCTTTAGTCATGTTAAGCTTTGTCACACCTCAACATTGACTTTTTAATGAAACTCCTAAACAATGGGGCATACAATCCTTGTGCAGTTTGTGGTTATCTGTAATTTGTCATTGCCTTCTGGGCCTTTAACTGTTAGCTACTGTGGCTGCAATGTTGGCAGAAGCAAATAATGTGAGCACTGGCCTGTGAGACACTTTGCAAGTCATTTGCTAAACTGTCAGTGTACGCACAGGGAAAGCCATTACTACTGCAAATAAACAGCAGGATTCAAAGCGGGACTTCCTCTAATCCCCCCCTAGGCAACCTGGATAAGGTATAGTGGTCTGGGATTTCATTATGTCTTCCAGTGGGGAATGTGTGAGACATGGAAGTGTTTTTTTACGGTCTTTTTCTCTTGTCGTCTAATCTCTGCCCCTTATTAAGCGTCTTCTTAATACAACTGATGTTATCTCAAAGAGTGGTGTATGACATTTGAGATGCTCTGAGAGGGCTGGCATGTGGTGTTGTAATGGCAGAAGGCAGCAGGCAGGATGACTTGCAAAAAGTCCTTACAGTGTGCTTACTGAGCTGCGAACACCGGAAACACAGTCAATTCCACTGATTTCTTTTTTTCCTCATTCATTTAGGACAGAGGGACACTAATGTGGGTGAGTGAGTTTAACTTGGACTAAACAACAGATAAGGAAGCTTACATGAAGCAGCTTCTTTCCCACTAGACTGTTGAAGAGCCAATTTGTACTTGAAAATTACTTTTTGTAAATGTAATTATTTTACAGTACAAAAAGACTTGGATTACAAATTTAACATGCCACTTTCCTTTCATCGGTAGCTCCCGCCCCTCCCTAAAAGCCTAAGCTCACTGTTAGCCGGGCTGTGGCAAGTTTAGGTCAGTTTGAGCCAAGATGCCAGGGGGCTCTAACTGCTCTATCTTATTAGTCAACATTATTAGCTTAAGCCTCTGTGTGTACACACATCCACATACTGTCCAGTTTTGGACAATAAAGATGTGTGTGTGTGTGTGTGTTTTTGTGTTTAGCAAGCTAATTGCTGTGGCCTTTGCCAACAGCTAGGGACTAGATCATACAACGTGTGACTGTGTCTAAATTGTGAATAGCTGTTCAAAGGGTCCACACTGTGGGGCTATGTGGCAGAAAGCCTTGCGTCATATAAAGGGTAGTCTTTCAAATAGGTATAACAGTGCATGCTTTGGGACAGTCATTCCTCCCAAGCCTTCATGCTATTGTACTTGATTGTAAACACACAAAAAGAAGAGGTTGTTACAGGAAGACTGAAAAAGAGCTTGAGAGAAAAGTTCAAATTCTACAAAGGTGTAGGGGGGCGGGGTTTCAAATGCTGTTTGACAATCCTACAAGCCATTCGTTTGAAAAAAAGTTAAGTCTGAATGACACACAGCATGGTATGAGGGAGGATTTTTTTTCCTTCCTCACAAGCCCCTTTTCCACCAAAGCATTTTGAGAGCCGGTTCGGAGCCGGTGCCTACTCGTGAACCAGTTCTTTATGTTTCGACAGCCAAAGAACCGGTTCTCGGGCAGGAAAACATGGTTCCAAAGCAAGTTGAACCAACTTTGAACCAGCACCAGTTCTTTTTTGGTGGAAAAGAGGTAACAGTTACTGGCTGACAAATTTGGAGCTTCTGGTTAGGTCATGCAGGACGGTTAAGTATTCCATTTATGTCTGAGTTTTTCCTGGCTCAGAATGAGCCTTTGTGGGGGTGACTTTGCGCAACAGTAAGAATGGCCGGTACACTTACAGTAAAAGCAATGAGTCACCTTATGACTGAAATATATGTATTTTCTTGAAATTTCTGACTATTTGATAAACAAAATATATCCATGACCTGGGGGAGTAAAGGTATAAGAGTAAAGTATAATAATATATTTACAGGTTACACTGAGTTGGATCATTTGCCCACAGATAGTTTATTAGTTAAGATTCAGCTGTTTCCCAAATACAACCTTTCTCTGACATTAGCCTACAGCTCTGTCGTTTGGTTTGATTAGTGCTAATGTTTGTGTATTCATTATAATTTCAGATCATAGTAGGCTTTAGGCTACTATAGCTTACTGTTTTTGCCTTATATTAATTCCAGTTGGACAAAACAGTAGTTTCATTTTTGGAGGTTGTTTTCAGTCAGTCAATTATTGTGCAAGACAAATGCTGTGCTTGTTGGTCTCTCATCTCTTTATACAAAGTAGACTAAAAACTTGTCAATAATAAGTGTGCATACAGAACAACCACATTTCTAAAGTTTGCTATAGCACCTCAACTTTTTTTAATGTCCCCCCTACTCCTGGCTGTGATTGGTTTGTTCGCGAAAAGTGACTTTGACGAGCTTGATGCACACGGCTGTATGAAAAGTTCCCGATCTCCCTGTCCAGATTAGCAGGCAGGCGAGAACGGGAACAGGTGAGCATCACGTAGAGCCCAGAGAACCTGATCTGGAGAGGGTATAGAGGGGAGCCAGTACCGGTACGCCAAAGAGTAAAATGTAAAAGTGACAGTACCGGTGAATACCAGCACACTTTAAGCACAAATGGCTTTTATATTGTGAGAAATAACAGGAAGTCATGGTGATTTTCCTTTGGCACTCGCTAAAATCTTTTGGGGGGGGGGCAAAAATTTCTCTATGCAGGAAAAACGTATGTATGTTGTAAATTCCTTTTTCTTCTTTCAGTGGACCCACTTTTCCTCATCTGACTATATTTAGCTATTTCTGCTTCACTTAGGAACTTCCTGAATTTCCTATTATGTCATTGTGAAACCCCGAGAGAGTGGTTGTGAACTTTAACTCAGTGGAGAAACCAGTAACGATCTAGAAGCAAGAGGTCATCTAGTCAACAAGATGGACACTGCTCACTAATAAGGCACTGGTCTCGTGGCCACATTGATTGTTGTCTACTGAGGCACTGTCCAGAGATGTCCACCACAAAGAATTTCTCCCAACATCGTTTGAACTATGAGATTAAATCACAGATAGCAAAACTCTTAACATTTTTTCTCAAATACATTGAATAATGACTGAGCCTTCTTTTTGGTGGGCTAGAAACAATATTAGACCGGGACTAAGAATCATACAGGATGATTATTGTGGCTGTTCTACTTGCTGTAAACATTTTTAAATAAATCTGTGCTTTTAGCATTTGTTTTTAGAGATGTTAGGATGAATAGCAAAATTACACATCTACAAAGCAAAATTAGAATGCAAGAATATAAAACTTTTTTAATACTGGGCTTAATGTTTGTGTAGTTGTGGTTTTGTCATTTCTATACTTTGGCTACTACTCCTTTATAAAAAAAGCTTTTAAAAAACAAGACAGTTGACACTGCTGTCCTAGACGAATATGTAACAGGCTTCTGTGTACATGGGTTTTGTTGACTGGATAACAGAGGTCAGGGATCGTGTTCTCTGAACTCTCTGAAAACAAGGGGTCAGAACTCAGTCAGTCTGCTGTCAAAGCAACTCATTAGTCGCAGCATCACTGTCAGGAAGCCATGGGAATAATTGGTTCATCCATATTGATTTATAAAGGCCTGGAAAACACAATCTCTAGTCTACACCATGGTCTACACTCTACAATTGAAGTTTTGCTGTTTTTCATTGGCATTGTTGTATAAACCATGTAACTAATATGGATGCTGCATTCATTTTATTTCTACTCTGTATTAGTAATGTGGAACTCGAAGACTGCTAGCAAGTATGAATGTAAAGAATGCTGCATTTAAAATACTTAAATACGCTCTGCAAAAGTTTGAGAAAGGAATTGCATTCAACATGTTTGTTAGACCTCAGGATGTACACAGTGCATTTTGGTGAGTAACACTGAATGCCACACTGAACCTTTTTTAAGAATTCATACAGGCTATGTTAAGTTGTGACGGTCTCAAAGGCATGTTATTGTGTATACACAAATGAGACTGAGAGGGCCTTTTAATGCATGGTTTATAGAAAACCCTGTCATCTTCTTTTCTCCATTATATCTAATGAACAGGATAAAAATTGCACCTGGATTTTACATCTTATCATGTTTTGACAAGGCTTTTAAACACCAGATACATTTGATCCATGAATGCAACATTAAGATTAGAGATGTAACTTATCCCTTCAGAGATTGGGTGGATCTATTTTAGGCTACTTGTATTGGACATCACTGGACATTGGACATTGTCTTCAAACGCTTAACGGACAGTGTGATAAGCACAGTAGTTTTAATAAGTATCTTAGCTCACCAACTAGTCCTTCTCCAGTTCATTTGAACAATACATTCAATGGCTATACACACAAAGTATATACCATGTATAGCAACTAAGTTCATGTGCATGGATATCTTCAGAATATAATAGCTCTGTGGGTTGTGCGCTGCTTGATACAGAAGCAGTGAGCTGTGAACATCTCCAATGAGAGCAAAACATGAGAGTTAATGAGGCTGGCTTGCTTCTGTAATTAGCTTCATCAGCATCAATGGCAAGATTTCATTCTGCACTGTCTGCTTAGCCCGTTCATTGGCTCAGGGAAAGGCACTGGGGAGGCAAGACAAACGGGGACTTAATTATCAATGTGTACATTATTCACACTTGGATGGACAGCCAAATGCATGAACACGCAGATGTACATGCCCGGGCTTTTGCTCTGTTTGTTTGCCCTGTTTCCATCATGTTAATTGGAAGATAGAGTCAGCTTACAGACCACACACACAAGCACATTACATACATACTCCCCCCACTTTATTGCTAATCCTAATTTGCTGTTAGCAAGTACTGCTAGGTCATTTTGTATGTTAAAATGAAATCCATGTCCAACTGTCGCTCCACTAGAATGGCCTCATTGTGTTGCTGCTGACTGAAGGCTGCCTAGTTAGGGACAGAGGTGGCTGGCAGACTGCCTGGCTGGGTAACAAGCTCACTCGTGACCCATGTGACAATGAGTGGCCAAGTTGAGTCTGTATATGAGTGAGCCAGCATGACCTCATGCCACCTCTGTTGTCCGGACAAGGCACAAGGGTGCCATTGCCAAATGTCAACAAGACATTATCATATTTCTACCACCAGAGGATGGCACATAGATGCAAATACAGGCAACAGTTTGATCACAGTCTGTTTCCAGTTACGTCCTGGCAAAATTTACAATACAGACAAGTTAACCTGTGTACAGCTATGAATGCATCCAACATTGATTGTGTGTTGCTTACATCTATATGTCTTTTGGCTTTTATAAAATGCCACATACCAAGGGTTGAATACGAATGGGAAGTATTTTAGCCAAGGAAAAGTACAGCTTAAGAGTCAATTCCTTTTCATCATAAGCACATTGTTCTGCTTTACACTGGGCAGCTAAGTAGCCGACTAAATTCATAGCTATTGATGTCATGCATATAAATATGGGGCGCTGGAAGTCTAAAGGACTATCCATGATCACGCACATTCTTACTTTTGTATAGACAATACCAGACTACAAATGGTGCACTTACATCCTTGTATATTTAACCCAAGGCTTTCCATCATCTTATCTGCCTGGCTACTTTATTAACGTATTCAATAAAATTGAATAAGTTTCCCATAATCCCATATAAATAAGTATACGTGGACCTGCTGTCAGTTGATGACCCAGAGCACTTAAGGCATCTTGTGACACCCTACATTTTCCATCATTGTGCAATGTTACATCATTCTACCCTCAGTTGGTAATCTGGACTTTGGCTAATGTCTGTTTTCTTTGGACGCGTGCCCTCAAAGGCAGTGTTGTAATACACTTTTAATACATGCAGCACAGTATAATTCAGTTATAAACTCCTGTGAAGACTGTTGAAGCATTGTGGCAACTGTTTAAAATAGGAGGCCATGACAAGACAGGTTTGTTTTGTGTCATTTGACTTTTTACAATGTAATAAGATAACAATAGCGCTCGCAACAAATTGTGTGTCCCTCACAAAGTGCAATATTCTCAGTATTCTATACCACCGTTAAGTCTTGTCCAATTGTCAAGTATGGGGCAGCTGCAGTGTTTATATTCCTTATGAGTCTCAATTCTTGTTTTATCTTTATTATTTTTGTGTTACATTGCCTCACATTGGGGTGATTTTTGCTTGATGTCACAGCAGTTTGTGGTAGGTATTGGTGAAAATATAAGCAGGTGGTAATTGGGTTTGGGGGTTGTGTGTGTGTGTGTGTGTGTGTGTGTGTGTGCTATTGTGGTGATTTAAGATGCCTGATTGCTAAAGAACTGAAGTATGACGCAACTAACTGCTTGAGAGATACAACACTGCATTTATCAGCAGCACCCACACAGATGCAAATACACACTTTGGTCTGGAGATAGCATAGTAACTAATACCATTGTATTTCTTCCTAGATAGAAGGTTGGTGACTAAGTAATATATTGTCATCAAAGGTTGTCTTTTATGAATTTAATGTAGCATATCGTCTTTTCCTTTTTATAATTTGGGATTTTTTAACCCCTTTCCTACAAGTGGGAATACCAAATTCTTCCCAACTGGGAACACAACCACCTTTGTTTGTGTGCGCCCTTTTGCTCTTGCTCTCCCTGATAGATTTAGAGATTTTTAGTCCTGCCTCACAGGTAAATGTTGTTTGTTTATTGTCTGCTCAGCCAGCACTATGAGCAACAGTAGAAACAGTGTTTCCAAGTGATACCAAATTTAGCAGCTGTTTTCGGTCATTTACATGAGAAAAGAAACCATTAAAAGGATAGTGGATCCCCTGACAAAGTGATGTGAAGAAATGACTTCCTTAAAGACAACAGTCAAGAACTTATTTTTTGTGTAGCTAAATAACCTTGGTTCACTCGCTAACTTGCTCACAGTCAAAAACTGGCTAGTTGCTTTGCAATAAGCCTGTTAAACATAAAATAAAAAGGCCCAGTTTTGCCATCCTAATTTTTTAACTCAAGGAAAACTACCAAATCACTTGCTACCTTCTTACTGAAATGTACAGCACCAAAACAATTCAACAAAAAGACTGGATTTAGTTTCAGGCTACAGCTAACAGTTATTTCCATGATCGATTTAATCGACCAATTAACATTTTGTCTGTAAAATGTCAAAAAGTGGAAAATGCCCAGTATACTCTCCCAGAGCCCAAGGTTATATCTTCAAATGTCTTGCTTTGTCCAAACCAACAGTCCAAAATTTTAAAAATATTCAATTTACTATCAAATGTGATGAAGAACACCAGCAAATCCTCACATTTGAGAGGATGGAACCAAAGAATCTTTGACACTTTTACTGAAACAATTATTTGATTATCAAAATAGTTGCATATTATTCAACTAATCGATTAATTAATTAATCATTCTAGCCCTAATTTAGTGTCATCTTTGTTCCTTTTTTTTCTAGTGGGAGTACTGCAATGACTAGCCGGCATCCTAGCCATGCAGAGAGCGCACACTCCACAGCAAAACCACCACCTGCCCTGTCCCCCAAGCTCCATGTACAGCGATCGCCATCAAAGGAGACCATCACCATCCACTTCTCAGCTCTCGGGAAGGAGGAAGAGGAGGAGGAGGAAGATCTCTACAAGACAACTGTCTCTGCTACCTCAGCTGCTCAGGATGACTCAAATATTGTGACAGCCTTAGAGGCAAGTGAGGAGATGTTCGAAGGGGTGCCGCTGGACTCTGCAGCCGAGGCTGTCATTCCTGAATCAAGCAAACTTTCTCCAGTTTCTAGACGTCACACTAACAATTCTCCCACGCAAACTTCATCATCACGTATTGCTGAGCAAAAAGGCGCAACTTCCAATTCCTCTCCTACAAAATCTTTCAGCTTTCCCTCCAGTGACAAACCCTTCCTTAACTTGACCAAGTCTATTTCCTCTTACATGGAGTCTCGTGAAGGGATCCCTTCTGTTGCTGCCCCTACAGTAAGGCACAGGCATCTGATGAAGACTCTTGTGAAATCTTTATCTTCAGATACATCCCAGGACTCATCCTCCTCCTCCTCATCCTCCACACCCCACCGTCTTCCAGAATCCCGCTTAAACCTGCAACTCTTCAAGCAATTCACACAATCCCGGATGCCCTCTGCTACCGTGTCTTCAGCAGGTGATTCTAAAACTGCCCCTTCCTCTCCTTTAACCTCACCAGATAACCGCAGCTTCTTCAAAGTCTCAGAAGTCGAGGCAAGAATTGAAGACACTAAGCGGCGTCTCTCTGAGGCCATCTCAGAACCGCTCCAAATACTGAGTAAGATCATTGATGAAAAGAGTGGCAGCTTAGTTAGCAGCAGCATTTACCGGCCCAAGCACCTCTCTGCCAGTGCCACAGAACTCTCCAACATTACTTCAGTCAATGGTCACCTGGAGAACAACAACAATTACTGCATCAAGGAGGAAGAAGGAGGTGACTGGGAGGCTGAGATCCCCAACATCATGGCTTCCGGTTCAGTTGGATCACCTGTTCACCCCTCTGTTGACACTAAGAGCCCCAACAAATCATCTTTACTTTCCATGTCATTGGACAAATGCTCTATGTCCGCTCTTGCTAAACAAGACGATGATGACTATTGCATCCTGTACAGTGAGGACTTTGAGACTTGCACTGCGACAGAAGGTGATGGTGCGGATAGAACTGATGATACTGGAACAGATAGTCACACTAAAGTGCCACTAAGTGGTAGTACTGAACCGTGCAGTGAAGATGAATCTGAAAGTATTGAGCCAGCACCCAGTGTTCCACACTATACACTCATCTTCCTCACTGTACTGGTCTATGGATATTTTGTATTACCTCTGCCCAGTTATGTAGGAGGACTGCTGCTTGGGATTGGGCTGGGATTCCTTTTAGCCATTGGTGCTGTGTGGCTGACTGGACCAAAACCTTCTGGCAGACAGTCTAGACACCATGGGAAGCTTTGGAGTCTCACCAAATTGGACATTAAAGAACCAGAAATTTATAAGGTCAGTGAATATTTCCAACCTTTTGAATTGATTTTGTCACACCCCGGACAGGTCACCCATCTATCACAGAGTTAATATACAGTATATAGACAGGGAAATATTTACACTTACTTTCACAACTATCTGCAGTTTAGGAGTAAATTCTAATTACCAGTGCTAAACTCTCCACCGCTTTCCAACACCAAATGTGTGCGTTAAAGCAACATAACACAGAATTGTGATGTTCTGTTTAAATTATGGAAAATTATTATTACATTAACTTTTATAATGACAGATACTCTATTTGTATGTCATGCATGTGCACTGTGTACAGCTGTATCGATTGGAATGCTGCAAATAAAGGCAAACGTGCAATTTAACATACATACATCTGTGACAGTTTTGCCATTAAAGTGACAAAGCAGCAAATAGACATGTGGATTCTGGGTGGAATTTGGCCAAAAGAACTTTCAAAAGTGCACCACCAAAAGCAAATCACAACAAACTGTTAAGTTGAAAAGACGGTTGTTACAAGACACTCTCTTATTAATGTGAAGTTTGTAGAAGAGATAACAGGGAACCTTTCCTGTCATTATAGAAACATGTTACATGGGTGACAACACACTGTGAGCAGATATTACAGTGTCCTCCCAATGTCTTCCCTCCAGGGCTGGATGAATGAGATATCGAACTATGACCCTGAGACGTACCATGCCACGCTGACACACTCTGTGTATGTCCGGTTGGAGGGCTCCATCATTCGTCTGTCTAAACCCAACCACAACATCGCCCGCCGTGCCACACACAATGAACCAAAACCCGATGTCACGTATATCAGTCAGAAGATCTATGACATCACCAACAGCAAAGTAGGTTCTTAGTATATTGAAGAAAATTCAGTATACATGATGTTCCTGTTTTTCTAATCTTCCTGTAACTTGGTTAACGGTCAACTGTAGTTAACTTTTGAACTCGTAATACTTTTAAAGGATAACACAAGTAAATGTAACGATATTTAAGTCCATATAAGTTTAGTCTAAAGCTGGTTCATTAGAATATGCGTATTTCACATATAACATGGAAATTGTGCTGTATGCCTTTAAACAGTCTTTAAAAAGGCATAAAATTTGGTGGAAATGTGTTAAAGCCCAACTTCATGTGACGTAAGTCTGTCTTAATCTGCCATAATCCTCCCCCAGGTATATCTAATGCCTCAGAGCCTGGCCAGGAAGCGTGTATGGAACAAGAAATACCCCATCTGCATTGAACTTGGCAAACAGGATGACTTCATGTCGAAGGTTGGGGGAGACAGGTGGGAGGCCAGTGAGGGCCAGAACACAAGGGACAGAGGAGAGGGGTCAGGAGGAGCACAGGAGCGAGGGTGGCCATCTTCGTCCAGTAGAGACCTGACCCTCTATCTGTTTGGAAGGACTGGGAGGGAGAAGGAGGAGTGGTTCCAGCGGTTTCTGTCAGCTTCCAAGCCCAAGGCAGACATGAAGAAAGCTTCAAGTGTTGCAGGGAGTGGTGAGCAAAGCTGATTTGTGTCCATAAGACATTTGTCTCCATCCACAAAATTCAATCTTTTTTTAAAGAATATATCCTTACATTATATAGCCAGAGAGATGCAAAAATCTGTGAGTGCAGCATCTAATTCTTCACCTTTTTCGGATGTTTGTTGTGGCCCACAGCTCCGAGCTCTCACAGTCGCCGCAGCAGTCTGGATGAGGCACTGGCATCTCAGCCCAGGCCAGTCTCCTCAACAACTGCAGGTATTGCCAAAACCAAGTCGTCATATGACTACAGCGTATACATGGCCTCCATATTGCCAAAACAGGTGGCAGTCAGCCCTGCAGCAGCCAGCCCTGCCCTCCAGAGTCCTGAGAGCAGCCCTGGGGCTGATAAGAAGGTAGTGCAGACTCATCTTTCAGTTCCACTATAAACAACTTTTCATTTTAATTTCCTTTCTTAGCTGATAAACTTCATTTTCAATATAAACTTACTGTGTTTAGAAGCTGTGTAATTACAAGTAGCTGATACTTAGGCTTATCTTTGTTTAGAGGGGAACAATGTGTTTGGGGATTAACTGTTTTGAATCCCGTACAGAGATATGAGATTCATATTCTTTTCTCCTAATGTCGTAACTTGCCTGCTGTGTCTTTAGCTTCAGAGCACCTCTTCAACTCAGGTGCAGCCCAGTGGGGAGGAGGAGGATAATGTTGCCTGGGTGAATGCAGTCCTTGGCCGTGTCTTCTGGGACTTCCTGAGCGAGCCCTATTGGGCTGAACTGGTCTCCAAGAAGATTCAGATGAAGCTCAGCAAGATAAGGGTAAGTGGAGCAAGACCTCTGATAACTTTGCACTCAATACACGGTTGAAAAAAAAACAAATAAGAGAAAAGTGGAGAATGAAGTAATAAGAGTATAGTTCTCACCTTCCTGCTGAAAACATGTGTCCAGACAAACAGAACATACACACACAGATAAGATCACCAAATATCAATTTGTTTCTTTGTGTAACTCTTTAAATGCCCCAGCAGCTTCACTCTGGGTTTAGAAACAAAAGGAGAGAGACAGAAAAACCTCATCTTTCACTTTTGTCCCTTTATCCTGCCTTTTGAACCTGTGCCCCAGGCAGTGTTATTTTGCTTCATCATATCACGTGTTTTGGTCTGTGTGACCGGACACAATGTCCCGTTTCAATAGTGGTCTCCCTCACTGACATGTAGAGACCGCTGACTATAAGGTGTGATTGGGGGCAGAGTACATCATCCATCCATGCCTGTGTGTATGTATGTGCATGAGTGTGCATGTATTTATTTCATGATTCGTCTATTTAGTCATGTTTACATTTTTCAAGCTGGCATCCTATATATTCTTTGAAAGATGTACAGTTATGAACTGCAGGTTTTTTCCCTTCCCATTGAATTATTCATGCACTGTGTACTCAGCCCAGATTTATGCTTTTGTCTTTTTCAGTTGCCTTACTTCATGAATGAGCTAACCCTAACAGAACTGGACATGGGCTCGGCCACTCCCAGAATCCTTGGGGCATCAAAACCCTCCATTGACTACAGAGGCAAGAGAAAAATCAATTTCAAATATGAGCACACACACACTCAGAGGTTTCTGTAAAGTGATACTGGCATATCTGGCCAGTAAAGCTATCTGTGTTGTACACTGAGCTCTATGAGCTAGATATTCCGGCAAGTATCCATTCACTGTGCAGTATCCACAGAGCTCATTTATTCTGTTCCTTTTGTTCCCGAAAGCACCTACACAGTTAGCTGTGCCCAAATTAGAGAGAATAAAGATAAACAGGTGGCAGTGCTAGCTAGTTGTCTATCAGGATATGTTTGCTCTGGAGTCTACTGTATGAAGTAGTTACAGTGTCTTAAGGTAAGCTTGCACCCTGCCCCCCTGAGTCAGTGCAGTCAGTCAGCAGTTAGAACATTTTTCACACTCTAAATAATGAATTGTACACTCAGACACACAAAATAAATTCAATTCCACAGACATTTTTTGAGCTTCTGTGAGAACTTGCAACTCTAGGCCGGATAAAACATGGCTCCCTCTTGTTTGGATAGGAGCAGCCATTTACATCATGAGCATAACAGAGTGTTTGTTTGATTTTTGGAAATTAAACTCAATCCTTGGAGACAGGTGAAACAGAAAATACATCAAAATGATAGTGCACAAAGTGAAAAATAGCCAAAGAAGGGCTTATTCATCATTACTACTACCTAAATATTCTAAAGCTATATTCACAATATCAGTATTTGGTAACTGTATGCAAACTCACACAGAGCTGTTTTGCAGGTTGGGGTTTTTATTGGTTCTCTGTGTATGCTGATGGACCAGTCCATCTTGTGCCATTTGGAGAGTGAACGCAAATGAAGACTTGCATTTGTTACGTCCTTACACGTGAATGAATTTCAACTCATGAGCTGTGTCACACAAACACACACAGGAGAGTTTCTAACTTCAACTTGACTGGAACTTACAATATACGTGGAGTAAACAAGACTAAGCTTCTTAAACTCACAAATCACACCACGTTTCACGATTACAATCTCTCAGTGCACGAACTGCTTCACTGCCAGGTTCAGAGGTGTAAAAAAAGGTGAAGAAAGGGTTGAATTCATTTGAACTAGCTAGACAGACTTAAAATTGAATGAGTGTACATGATGTTCCTGTGAAGTTTCTTGTGTGTACGTATGAGACTGTTGTCTATAATTGGCTCTGCACGTCTCCAACCCAACCAGCGGACTATAGTACTCAGTTAAAATATAACAAACATTAGAACATCTTTCCAAAAATCTGAATAATTTCATCTTCAAAATCTTGTAGTTCAAGAAGTAATGTCAAATGTGGTAAGTGCTTTTGCAATCCACTGCATGCATAAGTGCTCTGTCCCATGACCGTCCCCTTTTCCTCTTCCTGCTGTGACTAATGTGATCACAGTACAGAGGCTGTGTCTGGATCACTCTGACATGCTCTACTTTCAGCAAACTGCAGCACTGCTGACAAAAGTCCCAACTCTCCACTGAAAACAACACCCTCCAGGATGACATGCTCACAGTAGAGTTAGAGTGCTGGTGATAGTATAACGCAGCAGTAAGGGTCACGTCATCATCCTGTTCTGATTCATTGCTCATAGTAAGACTTTCATGTACCTACATGTGAATCAGCATCGACATTAGGTAACTTTCCAAACTATTATATTACTAGAAATGGAAATCCATCAGGTGGCCAAAACTTGAGCTTTATCAGCCCAAATAATTGAGCAATAATAAAACCGTAGCCCATACCAACAATAGCTGCTTCATTCAGGCAGAATGAGGTTTACTGTGCGACACACTGGAGCGTAACATGTACTTACACCCACTCAGCTTGTCAGGTAGTGGTATGCCACATATAGGCTCTCAGCTCCTTAGATAAAGTACAGTCTTTTCCTTTCCTCTACAGCTGCTGTCAGACTGTCTGGCCAACAGTAACACTGCTCAAACTTCAGTAGGTTGTTGTACTGTTGTTGTTTATTGGACAGTTGCAAGTGTTACAAAAAGGCATTTGTGCTCAATTAATACGACGCAATCTCCTTTTCCAAAGGTGTTATGTGCTGTAATTCCTGGAAAATACTTCATAATCGAAAGCTTTGTTCACAGAATAATAATAGTAGAATATGATTGGTTGGTGAGCACCTTGCTAGGTACACTACAGTCACGCCCTAAGCACTTTAGCAGGTGTTACGGTTATCTCTGGATCGGATAAATGGAGTGTTAGCTATGTGAGGTTTTTAGCTTTGTGAGGGGCTGTAGTTTCCCCTGCTGCAGCTTCACAACTATGTTGGCTGAAGTAGCGCTGCAGTTTTGAGCTGTCTTTTCTAGTTTTGGTCAGAAGGAGCCTTGTATGACATTTTTAGAGGAAATCCTCCAATGATCCTTCAGACACACATCAGCATTGAGCTGTCCCATATCTTTGTATTACATTGCTTTTCTCACCCCTGGCAGATCTGCCATTTCCTCTCTTTCACTGTAGACTCCGTAGTCCCCAACTCTCTTTCTAGTTTTCTCTTCCTCCTCCGTTCCCTTTCATTTCACCTACGTGGTTGTGTACTTTCTCAGTCTTTAGTCTCAGTGTCTCTCTTCCTCCCTCCTGTGCTATGAGTCACTGCCTCATTTTTATCACTGCCGCGCTCACATAACCCTGGAGTCAGAGCAAGAATTGATTGCATCTCCAGCTGAGAGGGCAACGGCATTTATTAGAGCAGTTCCAGACAAAACACACCTAAACAGCCACTCTAAACGCAATCAGTGTACATAGGACACCATTTTGTTAATGATGTGGATAGGTTATCAGCTTTAATTGCACTTGCATTTGCAAACTGTTCATGCTCGAAGCAGTTTGCTAAAGATAAATGAAGGCTTTACTGAGCCATGTTCATGTTTCTGTTTCTACAGCTGTGAATGTGTCATTCCCCCTTTCTGCAGTGTCCATCCATTATCAATAGGCTTTTACCTTAAAGTTTTAGAAAACTATAGTTGGAAAATGTCAGATTATTTTTCCTTTGAAATTTTCACTGCTGTAACAGTGGCTTCTTTGAGCATCTCAAGTTTGCTTTGACTCACTACGCTCCTTCCTAGAACAAGCATGCTGAGTGCAGTGGATCAATGATCCTCTCCTGCTGTGTGTATGTGAGCATTTTTTTTTTTGCATTCACTTGACTTCATGCTCATGGGTTTCCATGCATGCTAGCAGTCACCCTGCGTGTATTGAAGGCTTTTCTTTGCAGCATGTGCGCCACACACTCGCCATGCAGCTTCACCCCAACTAAGAAAGCACTGGTCCAGCAGCTTGCGCTGAGGCTTTTGTCTCCTCTCCCCAAACTACCAAACCTCAATGACCAGCATAAACCCCAGCCAAGCCAGGCACGGTCTTATTATCCACCACTCCCCCAAGGACAGGCGGATATAGCAAAGCCACTGGGTTCAGCCTGTTCACCCTGTATCTCAATCTGACTGCCTGTCTATTTTTACTTTGTGCTTTCTCAAACCTTCTCTGACTTTCTAGTCTTCTGTTCTTTCTTTTGTTTCATTTCTCCCCAGCTTTTTTTCTCTCAGATTCTCTCACTCTGTTTTTCTCTCTGGCACACCAGACTTATTGCATTATCACATCATTTAGCACAACCAGCTGGTGTTAAGGCCTCAGCTGAGCGGTGAGGAGTGGGTACTCAGTCTCAGTGCAGTTTGTCCTTTGTGGTTTTTGCCTTCCTGTACTGCATTTGTTGATCTTATCTGAACAACTTTTTTTACTTTTTCTAGTCATGTACCTGTGCCATGTATGCAGCCATCAGGAAATCTATCTTAACCTAATTCTAAGGAATCTGGTACATGTGCACTAAATGGCACGCTGTGTATTTGTACAAACTTTATGGACTTTCCCATGGCATACATGCACATGTCCTAGCTGCAGGCAGCAAAGTGCAATGTGTTTTGGTTTAGAGTCGCTTAATGGCTTTCATCCTTTAGTCATCTTTCCTGCGTCATCTGCCGTCCTTTGCTGCCTCCCAGTGGTGTAAAGAGAAACCACGCAAGTTCATGGTTAGAAGTGGCTCTTTGTACACAGGAACTTGTGAGCAATGTGTTGTAAAGAGAGAGAGAGAAGAGTGCACGTAGCTTGTTCTGTGCATGCCCGACCTTCAATGGAGGCTTTTGAATAGTGTGTATAATCCAGATTGCAGCAGGTTTGCTAGAGCAGAGGTAAAAGGCCTAGAGGGAGAGCCCTGTTTATACAGCAAGCCCCCCACCCCCCCTCTCTACCCGCTGATATCAAACAGGGGCGAGGGGGAAGATTGCATGCCCTCCAACTGTTTCTCCTCCATTCAAAGGACCTTGTGATCTCTCCACTTCTTTTTTTCCTCTCCCTTCGCCAAGTCTTTTACTGAGTCTTTCTTGTCTAAGCAGAGGGATCAAGAAAATACAATCTGTTGGGGTCCCCACTTCTGTGATGTTTGGGGGGGAAAGAGTTGTGCTACAGAAACAGCAAGACAGAGAAGGAAGAGTCTGAGCAGTGGGGAAACAAAGGAGTGGGAGAGAGAGAGATTTAACCGGCAGGCCTTAGCCATCTTGGTTCAACTCTGCTTCTTTTAATGTATCACTCAGAAAATGGGGTTGGATAATTTGATGATATGTAAGATATGAAAATCGAGATTTGTCAACCGATACTTATTACCTTATACAAACCAATGAATCATGGCTGTGCTTGCGTGTAGATCTAGTGACATGGCGGTGGAGTACCTGTTGTATAGAATATTTATCTCATATCCTTAAATCTTCCACTTCACAGTTTCACTTCTTTCATTTTCTCTCACATCAACATTTCTACTAACCTCTGTGTGCCCCTCAGGTCTGTGGTTTGACCTGGAGATTTCCTACAGTGGTTCCTTTCTGATGACCCTGGAAACTAAGATGAACCTCATTCGCCTGGGCAAAGAGGGAGAGAGCGTTCGCTTTGGGGAATTTGGCAAAGATGGGTAAGGCAGTCAAATCCTCATACCACACACACATTTTAGAAAGCCCTAAGATGTTTCTCTTAGATGTCTTTTTCCTCTCTACTTGACACTCAAAAGTATACATGTCTCTGTCAGATGTCTACCACAGTCTGTGTGGCTCTCACTCAGTGTTTTATATCTTGCTGTCTTTTATATCTTCTTCTGTTACTCTGCCCTCTGGATTCTACCTTTTTGCGGCTGTTTCTGCTCTTGGTGAGTCCTTGACTTTCAACAGTGATCTCTTCTGGTGTTCAGTGCCTTCATCAGTGTTTCTGGTTGTTTACGCTGCACAAATCCATTCTCAGCAATGAAGAGTTAGATTGGTGCATCCGTAGAATACAGAGAGTGTGTGTGTGTGTGTGTACAGGATGTACCTCTCAGGGCTAGAATGGTTGCCATCACATGGGAAGTGAGAAAATTTTACCAGTCCTCACAAACAAGTTAAGATTCAGTTTCACATCAAATTAGATCTGAAACGATGGGAACACTGCAGGAGACACACTGAGCCGCAGTTTTTCTGGGTTTCCTGAAACCTTTCTTTAAACATTGTTTTCAGAGGTTAATCACTTGTGAGCATTCGTTGGCATGACCATATCTTCCTCTTGCATTGTTTTGTTGGTGTGCGTGCGTGCGTGCGTGCGTGCGTGCGTGCTCACCTTAATCCATTTCTGTTTATGTTTCCAGATACAGACCACGGACTTACTGCCTGGCTGACAGTGATGAAGAGTCGTCCAGCGCAGGCTCATCAGATGAGGAAGACTCCTCAGAGCTCTCAAATGACCCTACTGGAGCAGAAGGGTGAGACTGAGTTAATATTTATTCTCTGTACTAACTTCATCCATTTCAATAATCACAGGATCATGAAATACTTTTACAAATAATAGGCAAAAACATTCTTGTTAGAAACACTGGAACACACCCTCTGGTAGAGAAGGCTTTACAGTGAAAATAAAGCACTGACTAAGACAGAAGACACAACTGTCTGCTAACCATATGTTGGCAGACATGGCTAGGTATTCTCTCTCTTTATGACAAGATCCATTTAGTTGTCGGATAAAATAAAATTAAAAAGATATCATTAGATTTTGTGGAAGTATGGCTACACTAAATTAAGTATGCAACTTTAACCCTAACCCTCCTGTTACTGAATACAGTTTGGTTGGAGGCCACAAGTCCAGCAAGATCATGCGCTTTGTGGACAAGATCACCAAATCCAAATACTTCCAGAAGGCCACAGAAACTGAGTTCATCAAAAAGAAGATGGAGGAAGTGTCAAACACACCCCTTCTGCTCACAGTGGAGGTACAGGAACTGCAAGGAACATTGGCTGTCAACATACCCCCTCCACCCACTGACAGGATATGGTACGTGAAGGAAGTGTTATTTTTCTGCTATGTCAAATGTTTCCAACACATAGACTTTACTTGGGCGGGCCACACAGGTATATTTGGTGACACATTTGGTGACCTATTTTTTCACGGAGAGATATGTAATCTGGTATTACATTAAAAGATGCAGACATGGTGGATATTTTACAAGCACGGACCAGTTAAGTCATCAGTGAACACACGACTGCAGATGTCATTCAGCACCATGTTGGTTTTGATCATTTCTATAGGCTACGTTATTAAGCAACTGTGCTCCCACACGCAGAAACAGGAAGGGGCGGGGCAAGCCGGTGTGTTTGCAGTGAGAGACCAGAGGTGTAGAGGTGTCTGTGTGAGTGTGGGGAGAACTGAAGGGAAAGGGAGCAGATTAAACACTAAAATAAAGTAGAATTAATATAGTGAAATAAGAAATATACCTCGTTAATATACCCCACCACAGTTACACTGTCATTCTGTGGGAAACACTGATGTCATTTTGCTGTTCAAAGTGAATTTCCATGTCCGACATAGAAATAATAAATTCTTCCTCAGTGGTATCACTTTCCCACAGATGGAAGACACAGGCAGCTCTGTTAGCAGTGGTTTTCAGATGACTCTTAATTAGCCAATTTCCTCTCTCGTGACAACAGTTACCTAGTTACAAGACACATCGTTTTATATCTAAGTGTTGGAAAATTCATGTGACATATACACAATAAGGATATCTGTACTCAGAACAACAGGAGTTCCTCCTATCCTGCAACTGCATGTTTTAATGACAAGACATTTCTGTAGCACTTTGTTCAGTGCATCACTGCCCTCTGCTGGTGGTGGCCGTACTCTGTGTTGCTACTTTGTGTTCATCTGTCCACACTAAGTCATTCATTCTTTTCATCTTCTCTGTGGCAGGTATGGCTTTAGGACGCCGCCTCACTTGGAACTGAAGGCACGACCTAAACTGGGAGGAAGAGAAGTCACTCTGGCTCATGTTACAGACTGGATAGAGAAAAAACTCGACCAGGAATTTCAGGTACATTCTATTTAGAGACACAGTGACACCAAAAAGTGTTTTTGTTTGTTTGTTTTTTAAATTGATAAATGTATTAAGTTCATCGAAATTGAACGGGATCAGCTGCTGCAATTCCACTGATATCAGTTGCATTTGGTTCAAAGTTGTGCTGTTCTATGAACATGGCGTCATACATTCAAAGGATTAATTATATTCACGGTTTAACGGTTTTACAAGATAACAACGTGAAGAATTGTAGATCTAAGCTAATCTAACATATTAACAACATTCATATGATCCTGGATCGATCTTGCGAACTTATAAACAGTTTCACACCACCTATAATGTGCAAATTCCAAGACATTACATATGTCAAGAATACAAAAAATTGATAGATCACTTACTATCTTCATTTTTTTTTTTTTTTTTAGAAAATCTTTGTAATGCCAAACATGGACGATGTATGGCTGACTATCATGCATTCTGCCATGGACCCTCGCACAGCCGGCGGACCCCTAGTTGATCCCACATTGGAACCAGAGCCTTCTCAGCTGGAGAGGGACAGCACCAGCCAGCCATGAAGATTGTTTACAGTATTTCGTAGAGCTTATGAAGTTTAAAAAAGGGGAACTGAAGCCAATGTTGATAGGTCAGACGTTACTGTAATACAAATACATTCCCATAGTGAGTGGGTTTTTCACTTACCATAGCGGAGACCATATGAATTTAAAAGGAGCAAAGTAGAGCTGACCAAGGAAAACACTAAAGGCAAACTGTTGTTTGCTGCTCAGTTTAGTAATATTTATCTCACCAGAGGACAATGTGATTTGACTTTGAAGGATTTATATAACAGTAAGGACCTTTTTAATAGGGTTTGATATGTGAAGGATTTATATAACAGTAAGGACCCCTTTAACAGGGACTTATATGTGAAGAGAGTCATGTTTGACTCAGAATTGAGATTGGTTAAGCTAATAATGGGAATATATGGGGATTTATAAGTATATAATGTCCTATGAACACTATGATATGGAAGCATTCACCAGATACCTTACAGCCTGCAGACAGTTTCTGCTAAGGCCAGACAGTGATGTAGAGCACCATAGCCCTTTTATTATAGAAATACAGTAGTGGAGATTTATATTATGATAGTATGGTAAAATTAGAGGTGTGTCATAATGGTAAGAGTGTGATGGAGAGTTGTCACTTCCATTGTTGAGAGTGAATTAAGGTTAAGAAAAGTGTATTGAAAAAGCTCACAAACTTGATGTTGAGGATTATTTACCGTATGAAACATTAAACCTTTAAGTGGTCTTATGTCAGCGGTTTTGGTCAGGTGTTAACAGTTAACAGTATTCATTTGTGCTGTGAACACACCCCGAACACCTCCCTTCATTTGCCAAGACCCCCCTTTTTTATGTCAATGGTGCCCTTATCCATGTCTGTGTGGAAATAAAGCTCAAGAGCAAATGTACATTATCTAGGAAAAGTGTCATTCACTATGTAAATTCCATACTAATGACAAATACACAAACAAAGTAAGTGCAATGATAGAAATGCTACATAGGCTATAGTATGATCTTGTACAGATATTACGTAAAAGTGTGTTTCTGATGAGAAGTACGAGGCCTCTAATACGTCTATTGAATGTATGTATGGATAGTTTTTGTTCTTATTGTTATTGTATGAAAACAGTTTTCACCCAGTCACATTTTGACTGTGGTATGCAAGTTATTGCACAAATATAAGTGAAAGTTTTTTGTTTTCTTATGATAAACACTATCTTGCATATCTTTTTTCCAGATGTGTCATTCAATCGTTGTGTTTATGAAGTACCAGGTGGTGTATTTCTCTGTACATCATTTATACATGATTGTCTTTATGTTGATGACGATGATGATATTGTTGGAAGTGAATTTAAATGACCAACTTTGATACGTGACAGTGCTTTAAAAAGACTCTACCCGCCACACTGTATGTACAACAATTGGATGGATTTAAGGTACATACTGTATAGTAGAGCATCCATTGCCAAGAATGTATAGCCTTATCTGCAGGTTTCCTGTCTGAAAATACCTTTTTAACTGTGTCATATCTTAACCAAAGTCCTTTGATTAGGCCTGTAGTGCCAGATCTCTGCTCAAAGGTACACCTCCTGTATTAATATAGCATTGTGAGGTAAAATTTACAACTGCGTTACAATACCTGCATTAACATTGTTTACAAGAATTCTTACCTTGTTTTCATGTTTTGTTTTGTTCTCTTCTGATACTAAAGCACTGCAACACGAAATTACATTTTTCCCTGTATGATTGTCTTTCCCTTCATGCCTTTGGTGACTTTTTGTTAAATGTTTGTTTCTGAATGACTATATGAGGTGGGGCTATGGTTGTATTTTTGTCTACTTCTTTGGAATAAACAGAATGAAACAAGATTTTTGAGGAAATATGAAGATATGCCATGATTTGTATCTGTGAATTATTAATGACTTTTTTTTTAAATGATGTCATTTTAAGGCCAAATTCAGTGATTATGTTTATCTGCCTTATTTATAGAGCAAAATAAATCTGTCAGTGAAATCCTTTTTTTTTGTCTTTTGCTTCAGTATTGTCTTGTGAATTGTAGTTGCTTGCTTTGTATTAATTTGCTTTACTAATGCATTGACATAGTGTAGTTTAAACTTTAAAAGTGCATCAGATATAAATAACATAGGTTGTCTATATAAAACTGAATTTGTAAACTAACTATATATCCATAATGTAGTGTAGCCTAGTGTTATACTTGAATGTAACCTAAAGGTACATTTCATTAAACCGTGGAGGTTTAGATGTGACCATACAGTTGCAGTAAAGTTAAAATGACGTTGATGAGCGTAATGAATGAGACCCACAGCGGTAACTCCGTAGTAAAATGATTATACGGTTACCCTCCCAGTAGACAATGAACGTGCACACACAGTTTTCTTACTCTGTCAAGCTGCCTTGAACACGTCAGCGGTCTGTGGTGGTGATGATGATGATGATGACGACGACGAGCTCTTCCTCTAACGGAAGTTTACGGTTGCCTAGCGACGTTATTGCGCTGGTCCGCTGCGGTGTTGAGTAAGTATAACTCTGGCTAATTGTTGTCAAAATTAAAGGAAAATTTAATTATTTTATTTGTTTATTTATAACTGTCGGCGTCCGCTATTGTAGCTGTTGGCTAATGTTTTCCTCAGCCTCACTGAGCTGTACTAGTCGCAAATGACCCTGGTCCAGTTTGGCTTTGAGGATTTTATGTTTTCTGTACCGACCTTATACGGAAAGCTAACGTTAGTTTGCAGTGTTGAATAAAATTAAAACTAAAATACAATTCACTAATAGAAGGACAGCGTGTGTCTATGTGTTACGTACAATAATTACATTTACTGAAGAGAAGACTACCTGTTAAAAAGCTATGCTAACGGATGCGGACTGTCTTCAGACCAGCTGTCCACAGGTCCAATGGAGAGCGCCGGAGCTGAGGGAGGCGGGGAGGAGGGAGGCTCCAACCAAGAGGAGAAAGACGGCAAGCTGCAGGCAGAGGACCCACCTGCTGTAGAGGTATGATATTAAGAGTCAAACAGGTGTTTTAGCTTTAGTGTTTCATTATTGACTTTTTATTCCATATTTAACTGCTTGTGGAAACATGACGATGTCGTCCAGGTTCTGTGATGTTGCACTTCTCTTTGTTATTGGGTGCACATAATAAAAGTTGAGAGGGGACTTCAAGTCTATTGTTCCTGTTCTATACAATTGCCACTCCTGTAAAAGTCTAAAATGTGGACATTCTGTGTGTCTAACACTGCACACTGTTTAAATCACAATCAGTGTCACGGACCTTTATTCTTGCATTCTGTCTGTGTCTCAGTGCGGCTCGCAGGATCAGTCAGGGCCCCAGCCCGATGACCCGACCCCGCAGCTTCACCCTGACCACAGTGGTGCAGATGAATATTCTCCTGCGGACACAAATTCAGGTCAGTCAAAACAGTACAGCAGCAAATTCAGCACAAAGCAGCACAGTATGACAGAGCATAGCGGTTCAATACAATATCCTTTATTTTCCTGAGGGAAATTAAATTGGCAAGTGTAATACAGAAATTTGTGCAAATTACACACAGTAAGTAGGATAAAGCATCTAATTTAGGCTGGTGTGCTTAGGATCCCTTAGTTCAAAGGTCCATTACCACCTTTAATTAATTTAGATTTAAACTAAATTATGAGAAACTTTATCGTCCAAGGACAAGATACTGTGCTGTAAAATAACATCACCATTATTAACTTAAACTTTATTGTTCCTAACAAGTGAGAAATAGAGAAAAACAATACAAATATATGTACTTAGAAGACACAGTCAAAGACAGACAAAAACACTACAAGTTCTTTATCACTCAGCAAATGTTTTACATTTGAATTTGTTGATCATGTCTTTATTTTCTGTGTTTCAGTGGAACCAAATGTTGCTCAGATGCCATTGATACCTCACCTCACGAACCTTAACATATCAGAAGGCATGGAGGATCAGGAGCCATTGCCAGAGGACGAAGAGGATGAGGAATTCATTGTTCTCGACTCTGAACATGTCTGTAGCTACTCCTTCAATATTTATACAATCGGCGTTTATTAAAGGAATAGATTTTGTCATACTGCTCCTAAAAGAGAATAATAGTATCAATGTCTTATCTGTGTGTGTACTTTATATTAGTGTATTAAGTGCATTGGTAACACTTTAACATGAGCTCGTGTTTTCTAATAAAAATACAGCGTGCTCAAGTTTTAGCACAGCCCTCCAAAAAGCTGAGTTGTTGTACAGTGAGTTCATAAACATTATGCTTGATATCTAGCCTGCTGTCATGTCACTGATGCCGTGTTTGATCTGTTGACAGCCACTGGTCAGAAGGCAACAAGCAGCTCTGAGCAGCCAGCTCAGCAAGCAGCTGGAGAGGATCAACCTTGGGCTGAAAGAAAAGGTTGTCTACTTCAGCCACATACGCGATTTTTTCTGTTCTTTTCCCATCTTTGCTCCATCAGTGCTCACATACAAAGACATAGTTTACATATACACATAGGTATAAATGTCCCTGAATTTACATCTAAAGGGTTTGAATATGTCCAGAAGATGGTGCTGTTGACCTGTATAGAAATTAAATTTGCACTTTTAGTTTGATGTTTTATCCCAGATGCAGCATATACAATTTAATACCAATCATTAACCTGATAATGATAAAAAAAAAAGGTTAAAACATGACATTTCATTAACAAAATAACTGCTACAAAAGTGTGTGTAACAAAAGGAAACTTTTGATGTCTTGCTTCCCGATTCTTGTCTGTGCTCTCTCACACGCTGCCCCAGCTGGCAACAGAAAAGCAAGATGCCGACCACATACTGGAGATAGGTGTTGAGATGTTCAGGATTCAGGAACAGCTGGCCAGGCTCCAGACAAGGCTGGAGGACCGTCATCATACCAAGGCACAGGCTGAAGCCAAACATCAGCAGGCACAGGATCAGCTGGCGGCAATGAGGAACAAGTGGTCCAGTATTACCAGCCAGAACAGCAAAGCCAAAGTCAATGGTGAGACTGACTTCACGTTTGGTGATCTTGTCTTGGTGCTGATCTGGGGCTATTTCATTTCATTTCATTCTATAACTATGTTGCACCCTTTGCTTTACATGGATTTCATCCTTGATGACTCACATGTCTAGTTAGGTTTGGCCTTTAAATTCTGCAAATTGCAAATCGTATTGTAATAATTATCTTGATTAAAATCCAGAAACCACAATCTTTGATTTGTCTGTTCAGCCAAGTCCGGTCAAAGAAGCCTAGACACACCAAGGACCATAGCATAATTGGGTTTTCAGAAGTTCTCCTTAGGTTGGAATTTGATTCTTTTGTAACTTCACTTCTTCAGCTCATGCTGGAAACCCAAATCTCTGAAAAGTGACACAGCTACAGAAATTGATTGTCTTTTGTAGAAGTCATGTGGACTGAAACACGTGGGTGTCTAGATTTTGGTGCTGCATTAGACCTCAGTTCAAATTGCAATGTAACACCTGATTAATTTAATCTTTTTTTATGTTTATGTCTGTGCAAAAGATTCAGCAGTTAAACCTTAATGTAAACTGATTTGAAACTTCATTCTTGTTATCGCACAGAAGGTTTTGCATTAAAAGCAGCCTGTAGTTTGTTCCATTGGATATCGAGTTCTGTTTTAGCAACAGCAAGTCAGCATCAGTGTCAATCCATGTTTCCAAGCAGAGATTTGAGGATCTGTGTTAATGTTGTCTCCTGTGTATCTTCTCCACAGTGTCCCAGCTACAGGCAGAGCTGGACAACCTGATGCTGCATGTCGTCTTTACACAGGGAGTCAGTGAAGATCTGCGCTCTAATGTCAAAGCCATTAACAATGCCAGACGCAAAGCGGGAGCTGAGAAGAGCCAGGCTGAAGACCAGAAGCTGAAGCAGGTGGACTGGCTGAAGTCGGCACATTACAAATCTCAGATCGTTCAAAGGTTTGACTGTATAGCATTGATTCATACTGTTAGAGAATAAAAATAGTCCTGTGTCATCAGGATTTGTATGTGGAGCGCCTAACAAAGGACATGGAGGGGCTGACGCAGCAGATAGCCATGTATGAGGCCCAGGCCAGTGCTCAAGCAGAGGAGACACAGGCCGCCAAAGAGGCTCTCTCTGAGGTAACTATGGCTTACGACAGTTTATACCTGTAAGTAAATAGAGCAAATACTATAAATGACTGCAACTATTGATACTGCAACAGTTTGCAGTCAATTGCGGGGAATTTGTGAAGAATAAATCTGCATATATATATTCTACTGCCACTTGGAGGCAGGGGTACTAGCTGTACAGTTGTTATTATTAGACAGACTCAGTTTCATACATTCATTGTCATGTGTTAAACCAAATGTAAGCCTCTAATATACTATGAATATTCTCACATTCCATCCATTGATGAAGCATGACATTCCTGACACATGTCCGCTCGTGTTTGTGTGTGTGTGTGTGTGTGTGTGTGTGTGTGTGTGTGCGTGCGT
The DNA here is from genome assembly GCA_029875015.1 of Lepomis gibbosus. NCBI lineage: Eukaryota > Metazoa > Chordata > Actinopteri > Centrarchiformes > Centrarchidae > Lepomis > Lepomis gibbosus. Next base: position 38,413 of record JAPMOB010247950.1, read on the forward strand.
GTGTGTGTGCGTGTGTGTGTGTGTGTGTGTGTGCAGGCTGAGATGGAAATGGAGTCTCTGGTGATGGCACGCAGGCAGCTGATGCACCAGTGGAACAGCAGCCTGGTGGGCATGAGGAGACGAGATGAGGCCTTCAGCGCGATGCAGGAGGCCGTGCGGTGAGTATTGATATGCTACTCATCCACTTTAATTCTGCAAATGATTCCCAAACATACATGTAACTGTCCCGGCCGGAGACATGCTTCAGAAACAGTATCTTGGAGGATGGTGTCTCTCTGCAGTGATTCCTCTGCTTTTCGGTCAGTATGACAAAATGTGATACAGATGTTCACGTAAAAAATATGCAGATATGTGTGGAAAATATGTAGAAAATACCACACAACATTTGTAGGACAGCAATAACTTGTGATTTAAACCTAAAGATAACATACAGTATCAAAATTAAAGCTTGCATCTATTCATTCTTTACTGCTGTCCTTGTTTCCCTCAGCAATGTTGAGCACCAGGTGATCTTGCTTGACAAAGAGATTGATGGCTACAAGAAATCCATCACGGAAGAGCAGGAGCAGAATGAGACACTAACTATGCAGCTGAACTGGTCCCAGATGGACTGTGCCACTTCCAAAAAGCTGATCAGTCAGAAGCAGGCCCAGCAAGAGGCTCTGCAGGCCCACTACAGCACCTGCCTCCGCACTCTGAGGGAAACAGAGCGCACCCTCGCCAGGCTCTCTAAGGTAGCTAGAAGACAAAGGCTTCTGTTTTGAGAGCTGTGCAACTAATTTGTTCAGAGTTGTCTTCCTACCTTCTCTTTCCCTCTGTAACTCTCCAACCATTTTCCTTCATTGTTCTAGGAAACCAGCACCCACCAGGCTGAAGTGAATGATCAGAGGAGGCAGTTGGAGAAAGAGAGCGCTGTGCGTCTGGAGTTGGAGGACAAGATCATGACCCACATGCAGCAGAAACTCACCCACAACAAAGCCGCCAAGTACTCCCAACGTCTCACCAGCAAGATAGCCGCGCTCAAAAAGGAGAAGGTAGAGATTTAGACAGATAGGAAAAGCACTCACAATGTTTCAGGCAGCGGGAAAGCCTAGTAAGAAGGTTGACCGTTGTTCTGTCAGAGAGTGCAGGTTCACAACTGGCTGACAGCCAGCAAACACCTGTCCACCTGAGTCCTTCAATACACACACACAGCATGTAGTCATGTTTTCTGGCCCTGTCTTAGTTAAAGAAGTGTTTCACAGGCTGCAGACTACTCCTCGTGACGAGTAAACTCAAAGGAGGGACCCGTTAACGCACTATTATGTAACAGGCCATGGAAAGCACCGTACATTTAGGGTGAAGTTGATGTAAAAATGCAAAAAAAAGTATAATGTGCTGAAGATAGAAGATTACAAAAACAGCACAAACAATACATGAACAATTTGCAAAGGAAATAACGTTTTTGTCCTGCACATCATCTGCTCCTCTCCTTTAGATGTCTCAATTGTGGCAGCTGGAGAACGATGTAGTGGTGGTTGGACTGGAGAGCAGCAAAGTCAGCCAACATCTGGACAGCCTGGCCGTCACCCAGGAGGCCCTAGATGAGGAGATCGAAACGTACAACAAGCTACTGACAGCCAACCAGACTAAGATTTCGTCCTTTGTTACATTAATCGGTCAGAAGCAGGCCACCATCGCCAACTATAACAAAAAGATCTTTCAAATCGCAGCCACCACTGGGGTGAGAGATTCTGTTGTTTATGTGGAATATTAGCTCACAAGAAATGTATCAGATAAAAAAATCATATGCTACCTTTGTGATGTGTGTGCCTGCATTCCCAGCATGAGGACCTCAGTCCCCTGCATATCAAGGTAGATGCATTAATGGCTGAGATTGAGGAGCTGGCATCGAATATCAAGAGTGACCAGCAGCTCTGGATGCAACGACAGGGGACTCTGCTAGGACTGACCCAGGAGATAGAAGCCAACAGCAAGAACATGCTCAAACTGCAGACAGAGTACACTGGCATGCGACAGAAGAAAATACGCTTGGAGAGTACGTAATATAGTTATAAAGAAGACAGAAGAATAGGTACACACATCCAAGTCAGTCAGGTGTCAGTAAGTCATAAGTAGGCTACTAGTGATCATAAGCCACTGAACAGTTTGTAGAATGTAACTCATACTCTAATATTTACATGCTGTAGCCTCCCCTGTGCACTTTTATACCAGCAACTATTAAACCAACTCCAACCCCTCCAGGTCAGATTGAAGCAGAGCACCGTGAGGAGCTGGAGCTGGAGAAGAATGCAAAGATGCTGAGAGGAGACCTGCAGAAGCTCAACACCCTGCTGAGCAAGAACGGACAGCTCAGCCTGGTGCTAGAGCAACAGAACGCACTGATGGAGACAGACTTCTTTCACCGACTCAAGGCACGGCACGACTGTTTAATTCACTTTTAGATGTCGCTCTTTGCGGAAGCTTAGTAAATGATAATTAAACTTGAAATAATGTGTTTAGGAGGCAGAGCGGGAGTCTATCGAGATGCAGATCAAACACGAGAAGACCCAGGAGGAAAAAGAGAGACTCCTCAACAGTCTGATGGAGGCTGAGTCAGTCGTTCATTTTCTTGCCTACTTGTTCAATATTATATCTACGACTGTGTGGCAATCAACATGAAGAATTGTATTCCCTAATGAGTTATTTAACAAAAAAACATTTTTAAGTCATTGCTGGCTTTATGCAAAACATTGATGATGGTATATTGTTATGATTAATAGATCATTTAGATCACTGCTTAGAAAACTGTCATCTCCAGGTTACTGATTAAAAATATCAAAACATTTTTTTCCAATAACTAATACATGTTTTTCACCATATTAACAGCACATACAGCACATACTATGTACTGGTTTTTGCATGCGTTTTGTGTGTGTGGCCAACAGGAGGCAGATTATGCTGTGGGAGAAGAAGACCCAGCTCGTAAAAGAGACTCGAGCAGCTGTGGACTCGGAGGTGGGTCAGGGAGACATCCAGATGATGAAGGCTGAGATACACCGTATGGAGGTAAACGCATTGCACACAATATGATTATTCTTGGAGATAATAAATAGTAATATTGAGTTGGCAATCTGCTGTATGTACATTGAGACAATAAACCTATAAGAGCACTTTGTGAACACAGAAATGTACCCATAACACCTGTCTGACACTAGTTTGTTTCAAGACTGGGAGAGCCATTGTTAATCTGTTTAAAAGTTTCTGAATTTCAACAAGTTAAGCATACTTTGTTAAATTACAGTTATTTGTGCTGTAGTGAACATTTTCTAATCAAGGATTTAACGTACAGTAAATCCTGACATTATATATAAGGGGTTCCCAACCTTTTTTGCACTGTGGAACATTTTTAGATTTACAGTGGTGTGAGTCTGCTATGAGCAAAAAGGGCTCTAGGTCAGACATTTGGAAATTACAACACCCACTTTACACCTTTTATCTACCCCACCCAAAAAAGACTCTCACACTCCCTTAAAATGTTTTTTTTTACATAGTATTTATCTTTGCTAGCTAGTTGCAAAGTACACAATCAGTACACACAGATCAAGTAGCAAGAATGATTACCTCACATACTAATGAGCTGCATTAGATGAAAATCAGTCTCCTCTTGTTGGGCTCATAATAAGGAGTAATAAGGAAAGTCTGCAGCAGAGACAGACCAGTGTGTGTGTGTGTGTGTGTGTGTGTGTGTGTGTGTGTGTGCAGGTGCGACTCAACCAGCTAATGAAACACCAGGAGCGGCTGCTGAGGGAGAGTGAAGCGACAGTGGCGAGGAGAGAGACTATCGTCCTACGTAGGGAGGCCATGGTCCAAGGCTCCCACAAACAGGCTACAAAGGGCGAGCTGAACCGCATCACACAAGGCCTTCAGCGCAAGATCCAGGACACACACAAGGTAGGTGACATAGACTTTCCATATGTGCATATGTGCCTGACACGCTTTGCAGTTACCCTACATGCAGTATGTATGTCTTCAGCATGTGGCAGAGTGTGAGCAGGCGATCAGGGAGCTGCAGAAGAGCCAGGGGAGTCTGAGCGACAGGCTTGCGCAGAAGAAGCAGCAGGTGATAGAACTCTGCGGCACCAGCCACGTCCTTGACCCTGACTTTGTAAATCTCCAGGACACCAAAGACAGGGTAAGGAGCACATACTGTGTATGATACTGCATTACAGCACATTAAAAATATAATAAAATATACTGTAAATCTGCTCTGAACTGTTGTGGTGCAAGTGTGTATTTGTATACTTACTTATCTTACTTTACTGGTTTGTACCTACGTTGTGACTCAATGTAAATGTCCACCCTTTTCATTGTTTAAACTACCTATGAAATAAACAATAGCTAGGATGTGTCAATCATGTTGCCATTCAGCACTGAAATACGCACTCAGTCTTCTTCCAGTAACTGCCGATTAACTCTAATGAAGGTGTGGTTAGACTATGCAAGCATTTGTCTGGGTCACGTAGACATGCTGAGGATTTTCTGACGTGAGCAACACAGTTTCCAGTCATAGAAACAACTCCCACATACCAAGAGTACCATAAATAATGACTCATTGTTTTTTCTACGCTCATTTTTTATTGTTGTAAACAAGTGGCATCAAGTGACAGCACAAAACATATCCACATTTTTTTATCCTTCTCCCCCTCTAGAACCTAGCTCACCTGGTGTCTCTACAGAGCCGGACCAAGAAGCTGCAGGGGGTGTGTGGGGGCAGCTACCAAGCCTTGTCCACCAGCGAATCCATCGGAGCCGCTCTGCAGAGCCAGATGGAGCGTGTGCACACCGCCAGCACCATACTGCACCGCGTGTGTGAGGAGTTCCCCCAGCACCAGGGGGCTCTCCGCAGGCTGTCGCTCGCACTGGCAGCACGCTCACAGGCCCTGGAGCCGGAGATGTCCTGAGAGTGAGGGGAGGATAGAGACATGTCAGTGAGTACAGGAGGAGGAGCACAGAGGATGGAAAGGGAGTAAAAATGAGGTGGAGATAAGAGGGAAAGATTAGATAAGTGATGTTTGCATTCTTTTATGCTGTGAATGAAATGCTTATTGTGAAACAATGTAATCTAATAAAAGCTTATGAAATGAAAATGAAAGAAATCCTTAATAGTTTGTTCAATGCAGTTGCCAGTATGGAAACTAAATGATTTGTGGTTCAGTATTATTTAAGTGAAGAAAGGTTAGTAACATGCATAAAGGGTTGTTAATTACATTGTCCCTACGAGCAAAGCAGCAATGACACATTTCAGCAATGTTCAATTAGGAAGACAGCAGCACACGTGAGCTGTTTAACTCATGTGCCAGGTCAACGTGGTCATATTTCATAGAAGCTTAATTCCCTTAATTACTGTCTCATTTTGTGATTTTAAACACAATTGACAGTGTTGAGGTCCCTGAGGTTTCACTTCTGCTAAAATCCCCGAAGCATGTAGGCTGAGTCATCATGCTAACAGTCCTGGTTATTTCTGTTGACTGTTGAGGAAGCAGCACCTTTTTCTAATAGAGTACACTGTAGCTGCATATTGTGTCACAACCGGCAATCACTTATTTTCTTCTCTTCTATGTTATACAGTCTTCTTGATTTTAGGTAAAGCTCTCAAAACACTCAGCACAGCTCCTGAAAATGCACTCTTGTTGAAATTCCTGTAATACACCACATACACTTCTACATACGTAAAAAACGCAGCTCTGTAAGTTAACCTAATTAAATTACCTGCATACAATACTCAATTTCAGCTACTCAGTAAACATTCTGACAGGTGGTTCAAGAAATGTAGTAAATTGCCCCTGTATGTTAAAATAACTCTTTTCCCCTTGGTAGGATACGTTAGTTTTGACAGTTGGCAGTAAGACTTGGCTCTCTTCCTGGCTCAAAACAGCGTTTAGCCTGAAGTGAGCACGCACCTGACAATCTTAACTCAAGTGGGAATAGTCCAGGGATGAATGTCCGAGGACAGACTGACAATTTAAGAGATACTATCCCAGATATTGTTTGTATGACCTTGTCTCAGAATTCTTACATTTGTGGGCAACTTCAAAGGAAGTAGAATAGTGTGTCCTTCTCTAGGATCAGTTTAATCATTATCAAAGTGATGTAACAGGCTGGGAGTCATGTTTGTACGCATAATACCAAAATTATTCTGCCCTTTCCCCCGCTCTGCCCAGAATCTAAAACCAGAGTAATCTCTGGAGAAAATCTACTGTCTCTCCATAATGGTGTCAAATCTGATATACCTGACACTGTATTCACATGTGCTTGTGTTTTGTACCAGACCCTAATCATATTCTGGAAAAATGGATTATGAGGGTCTTTTAACAGGTGTTTCGCTGTATCAGAACACAGATAAAGCTTCAGGGGTAAAGGGGACGTAGTTGCATTTTTGTGACCCATAGAATTTTATGGTTGTCTGAGAACTAGTGCATGGCCTCTCTGATCTGGGCTGCCCGATAATACCAGAGAAAGTTTGGGACTTGGAGTTCTCCCCTCTCATAGGCACGTACAGTAAAGGAAGTCGTTAGTTACTTTTTATAACTTTCAATTTAGGGAATAAATTAGGTATAAAAATGTTCATAATGATACTGACAGCCCCTTACAGAGATGGAAAACTTTGACCACCTTTCAATCAATTCTAATATAGATGATAAAATTGGATTACAGTCCTCTGGAACTATGTCATTTATGTCTAGAGTAACTATTACTCCAGACATAAAATAAGTGAAGCCACTAGAGGTATTATGAAATCCATTCTCTACTGGAAGGTGGGGATGAGAAAGCCCAAAACAAAAAAGTACGAAATCTTTGGAAATACCTTTTGTTTTCTCTTGTGAAGTTTAACACTGGTTTAATATTGGGTTCTTTCCTGTGAGCACAAAAGTAGCACTGTGAGTAAGTATTGCGACAATTAGTTCAAATAGTATACAATTATTTTATGTATATTATATGAAATTGGGAAACAGCTAAACAGTGTTGAAGCTATAGATTTTCTCATTGCAGCACCAGGAAGTTGTCTCACCTGGCCTAGAGTGTTATGTGACACCTGCGAAAACATGTGATGGACCATGAAGGAACATGTGTATAATATGTGCAGTAAGGGAATTGGTGCAGCCTGTATGCACAGCAGGGCTCACGTGGTTATACAGTATCTCATAACATGTTCAGCCAGGGTATTTGTGTTTGAGGTATTCTGTGTTTCTTCCTTCCCGTTCTTGCTGATGACATGAATATGTCATCAAGTGATGGAGTTTCAATTTTGATCTACAGAAGCTAGAATGGACGTCTTGTGGTCATAGAGCCTCAGCAAAGTTTTGCTCTCCATGTAGTCTTATCATAACACAACACCTGCACATTGTGTGCTGATATGTCCTTATACTCTGCTATTGAAATAAACTGATCATACATGTCCTGGTTGACAATGACAAGTCTTTTCAAAAGAGACAAGCACATCTACTGTACACAACAGTAACATCCAGTGATTTTAATCCTTTCAAACGGGACTCTCCTGCAAGGTTGGTCACCAAGCAATGCTGTCGAACTGGCTCCTCAAATAGCATGCTCTCCGTGATCACCATCTTGGACTTTCCACAGCACACCTGAAGGCTGTAGGACTGGCAGCATGCGTGCACAGACCCTGGAGCAATGAAAACAAGCAGCTAATGCAGAGAGCTCAGAAAACAATGACACGGCATGGGGGATTACTTCTGCCTGACCTACAGCACTTTTAAGTTCATAGATATTGTAATGTACTCATCTGTAGAGAACAACGACACAGCAGCAAAAATGTCCAGGTTAACAGCACCTTTGGTCTCCTGTAAATACTTTCATACATTATAACAGATAACAGGCACTTTCTTGTAAGTTGTTCTTGCCTATAGAGAAAGTAAAGGTTCATTTTTATTATGTTTCAGTGTATTTCAATTGTTGTTTATTTTCAACAGTCAAAACTGAAGCTACTTTTTCTTCAAAATGTGACTGATTTTTTTTCATATAAATCAGTATTTCATATAGGATACAGTTGTTCTCAGTCACGTTGGTACATTTCTCAGATCAGATTTGAAATTCTCCTTGTTCAGCCTCCACATCATCTAGTCACTTGTAGACCATCCATCCATCCATCGTCAACCGCTTATCCTGCGTACAGGGTCGCGGGGGGGCTGGAGCCTATTCCAGCTGACATTGGGCGAAAGGTAGGGTCCACCCTGGACAGGTCGCCAGTCCATCGCAGGTCACTTGTGGACATCATATGTAAAAGCAATTTCTCAAATTGATCAAAATTACAATTTGCAAATGCTTTGACACATTTATGCAAACGATTATGTACAATTGTCTGCTGTGTCCTACATTATCACTTGCTTATGTCATGTTGATCACAATGTATTATACTGGTATATAAAATAGTCTTGTTTTTTTCTGCATTGCAATGAGATGCTCTGTCAATAAATTACAGTACAGACAATAAAAGTGTAGCTGTGGATCCTGCAAACTCTTGCAATGTTTAACTCTGTACTGTTGAAATTGTTCTATGCCATACAGAAAAGGTGCAGCCTTGTGCATTTTCAATCATTTACATCCAAACCTTTGCCATAGTTTACCAATACAAATAGTTTTGCAAATGTTACTGTACGGATGATTCTAGAAATGTACCAAAACATCTGATAAAAACTGTAAGAATATCTGCTGTACTATAGCATATGTAACAATAGTAATCCAGCACAAGAATAAAGTGAGTGCAAAGCACATTTCCTGCTTTACACTCACCGCATTCACTCACTCCCTCACAAAACACATTCAAAACACTGCACACATTTCTCTGTGCACATGACGTGAACATAAAATGTATGGAAATGTTCTGCTAAGATTTTCTATGTATATCTATCCAATTACTGCAAAAATACAGGACATTTGCTATGTTTCTGTTTTAAATGTGATTTTAATAGTTTTTGGACACAGTGTGTTAGCATCTGAAAAATGTTCTGCAAATGCATAGGGTTTTGCAGGTGGTGAAGCAGCGATGAGAAATCATGGATTTTGGAGGAAAGGGTCACTGAATGCATTTTGTGTGGAAGCAATGAAAAATGATTCACAGTTTGGTCCACATTCCACGTCTGTTTTGCTGACGGTGTGAAGAGTTGTGACAATGTGCTGAGACCAGCGCAGCTTAGCAATTGAAAAAAAACTAACGTATGTATTTTGTGAATGTAAATAGCGGCTATTTTGAGTTGTTAGCCTGTGCTTTCCCATCTTGCAATGTCTCTGTGTCATCTTTTCAGAAGACTTTTGCCCTGTTTAGTCAAGTAACTCTGCTAAACCACCTTCAAGTCACATGAACTGTTTCTTGGCTCCAGACCAGCTCTGGCCAAGAGCAGGGTCAGTTGATTGGATTGATACCATCACTGCAAGCTCCATTCCCAGTCACCTGCATGCTTATGCCACTTAAGTGATTGTAAATGGCAAATGGACTGTACTTGTATAGCTCCTTTCTAGTCTTCAGACCACTCGAAGCACTTTACAATGCAAGTCACATTCACCCCATTCACTCACACTCACACACTGAGGGCACAGCCATGAGGGATTTAGTGTCTTGTCCACTTCAGCAGTGCATGCGTGCTCCTACTCTGACCTCCATATGTGACTTTAAAGTGAGAGTATGTAACTTTTTAAAGAAGAAATAGACAAAAATGCCTCTTACAAATTAAAAGTTGAGTTCATAGCATTAAAATAAGTCCTTCCTTAATTCAGTTCAGTCATGTGGTTTTGCCGCTACAGGCTTATTTGGTCTGGTCTGACCAGAAGCTCATGGTGGCTAATGTTAGTAAACTTAACAAGGTCATTTTACAACAGGGTTGTATAATGTGATGAAGTTTGTAGTTCCTTTCATGCCACTCATAAAACGCGGGTGATATATACAAAAATTATATAGAAAAATAAAACTGTTTTACTTAGTGGAGTGCTGAGGATGATTTGAGGAGTCTCGCAGCCTGAGGGAAGAAGCTGCTCGATAATTCTGTATCTTGCCAAGCAGCAGCAAAGTGAACAGGTTGTGGGTGAGGTGGGCACGTTCTTTTAGTATCTTTTACTACTTTGCATTAGCAAAATACAACCTGGCCAAACAGTTAATCTCACCTCCAACTTTTCTCTAAATGTGACTGATTTTTTTTCATATAAATCAGTATTTCAAATAGAAGACAGCTGTTCTCAGTCACTTTGGTGCATTTCTCAGATCAGAATTAAAATTATACTTATTCAACCTACACATCATTATGTCACTTGTGCACATCACATATAAAAGCAATTTCTCAGTGTTTTGAGAAATTGCAAATGTGTTGCCACATTTATGCAAATGATTATGTACAATTGTCAGCTGTATCCTACATTATCAATTGCTTATGTCATGTTGATCACAGTGTATTATACTGATTCTCTGTTGAATAGTCTTACCCCCCAAAACATCTAGTCACCCGTTCATTGCATAAGTCACTACATGCAAAATGGTCATCATATGTCATAATCTGCAAAGCATTTTTTCTACATATGTAGAAAAAACACAAACAACAGGAAGCATTTTACATATGTAGAAAAAATGTTTTGCACGTGAATCCTGTCCAAACACTTGCACGTCCAAACCTTGGCCATAGTTTATTATTTCTTATGTAGTTTGTATGATGCTTTGGCAATATTGTTGTCACACATTCATGCCAATAAAGCTAATTTGAATTGAATTGAATTGAATAAAAGTTTGCCAATACAAATAGCTATGCATATGTTAAGGATGATTCTAGAAATGTACCAAAGCGACTGAGAGAAACCATAAGGACATATTTTCACTTTATTGACTGTACTATAGTATATGTAACAAGAACAAATCAGAAATGCAGAAATTTCCTTCAATAACCTTTTTTTCCTATAACACTGCATTCAGTAATTTAGTTGTGAAAAAAAGTTACTGAAATGTCAGAGCTGCAACACAGTTTTTCTCAGTTGTTTACACTGTAAAACTGGTACCTGAGACAAAATGACCACAGCCTGTAATTAATGCACCAACCCCCTGATCCAATTCTGCTAAAATACAAACATATTTCCTGTTTTACACTCATGCGGTTTAAAGACACATTCAAAAGACTACATAGATCTCTATGCACATAAATAAACATAAAATGTATATCAGTGTTAGCTAAGCTTTCCCATATATTTCAGTCTGTCTGCTCAGTCACAGTGTGTTAGCATTTGAAATATGTGCTTCAAATATATAATGTTTTGCAGGTGGTGAAGTAGTAATGAGAAAAGAGTTCATGGATTTTGGAGAAAGTGGTCATTGAATGCATGAAATGAAAAATGATTCACAGTTTGGTCCACATACCCTTCCGTTTCAATGACTGTGTGAAGAGTTTTGACTATGTGACATCAGTTTTGACCACCGTAGGTTAGCAACTGAAAAAAACTGTAATTTTGCTTTTTTTTTTTTTTTTTTTACATCACTCAGTCATTTCACTGACTTTATGATTCTTCTCTACTTGTGTTACTCTTATAGTATGTTTTAACATTATTTTGCCATAGCTAATTTTGGCTACAATGGCTGTTGGTCAGCAAAAAGTTGCGTAGTCCCACTTTAAGGGGCTAACACAAACACAACATTCTCCACTTTTTTGCAGAAATGAAAATCACAAGCCACATTACTAATAACCAGTTTTGTAGCATTGTTTTGAATTTTTATCACCAGTATTTAAAACTGTGTTACGTGTGAGTGTTTTTGAGGACTTGTGTGTCATGTCTGAGGGCAAAGTTTGTCTTTTCAACAAGACTGAATGGTTTCATTTTGACCTGAAAATGGGATGTTTGGGGAATTGGGTGAGACGTTGTGGATTTGTGTTTAGAGTTTGGAGAAAAAGAGACATAATTTCAAGAAATGTGTTCAAGCAATCGAGAAAAACTTTAATATATTATACTGTAAGTGGTTACAGTTTCACTGTGTGAAAGTCTGTCACTTTTTCCTGCTGAAACGTGTTGCATATGAAGTATAGTATGTGCAATATATTCTCCCAGGAGTAATCTTTCTATCCGGATTTCTAATTTCATACTTGTTCTGGGGCTACATCAACATATTTCCAGGATGGGACTTCTGTTGGTTCACCATTTCATTTTTTATTACTCTTCTATGTTCCTTGTATATTATCATACATGTGCTATGGGGGAAATCCCTAGTAGTGTTAGGTTGTCCTAACTGTATGAAATAGGAGGGAGATAAGCTCTGTGCTGTTGACAGAGGCTAGTCAGGTTACACTGTACTTCAGACAGCAACAGTTTTATGTTGTGATGCTTTGGCAGGGAGATCATGTTTTGTTAAGCTTCTATATTGTTGATAAACATATTTGGTGGAACAAGTTTTATTTGCTTTGAAATGTCTTTTGTCGAGTTGCTGTAAGCTTGTCCATTAATGCTGTCCATTGCACAACTGCAGTATAGTTTTCTGAGTCACACAGTTTCCGTTTATTTACTGGCACATAGCCTGTAGTACACACCTTATTCCAAAATCTTACTTTGGTCTTGTAAAAATATATATCTCTTTAAAATTTGTCAAATTCTATTCTTTCAATCTATTTCTTTAAATTTACATATTTCCCGTAGGTGCTGAATTTACAGGACTTCCTCCACCCACCGGTATATCATTTACAGGAGGTTCCATTGATAGCTTCCATGTGTTTGCGTAATCCCTTCACCTACAGTAAACAGTTCACACGCAGTCATTCGTGGCAAGTTAGGTAACAGTGTGAGAAACCCTGTCTGCTGTGCCCCCGATCTTATTTATTTCTTCAACAAAGCACTTTGCCCTTCATAGCTCAGGGTTGCCCCTGTCAGCAGCCTGATGAGTGTTTACTTTACTGTGATTAGGAATTAATAAAGCGAACCAATGTCCAGTGTATCTGTGTTAGCGACAGTCTTTGTTCATTTACGCCACAGGCTGCTGCCTGACTCCATTCAACAAACAAATCATGGCTTCACTCTAATAACACGAGGCAGGCAGAGATTTGTGGTGTGATTAGATATTGAATTAGCAGCTGAAAGCAAACAAACGTTACGAAGCTAAGTGTGAATGGAAGAGACATGCTTGGCTGGCACTTGACTAATGGTGCCAGGAGCCTGGGTTCCAGCCCTGTTAGAGTCAGTCCCCTTGTTTGTCTGGAAGCATCGCAGAGCTCTTGTCATACAGGTTTTGCTCCACGCCCACACATAAACACACACGCATGCTTTGACACAAACACCCAAGGGGCGTGGAAAGAGCCTGGCCCCTTAACTGTGCTTTTTTTGCTTCTTCCAGGTTTGCCTACTGCTCAGTCTGCTTCCAGAGTCGGTGAAAGTGTCTTTGCAGCCAGGGGTGTGTTTGTGTTTGAGGTTGGTTTGATCCAGCTTTCTCAGGCAACTCTTTCAAACCAACACACACTCAGGATGGCGGGGGAGTGTGTTCCCAAGCTTCCAGACCTGGGAGAGATGGGCGAGGAGGAACTGTGGGAAAAGATTAATGACAACCGCCACAGAATCTCCCTGGGAGTGCGGCCGTGCATCTTGATCCCGTACCTAAGGCAGGCCAGGGTGCTTACTGAGATGGACGAGGATGAGATCCTCTCCTGCCACAACCTGACCAACCGCAGCATGAGAACCAGTGAGATTTCTGTCTTCATTTGTTGCTTCTTGGATTTTAAAGCCTGTCCATTGTGGGGTTATGGAGTTCCTGCCGTGGTCTTTCTCACTTTGTTGACGACCAGTGGATTCTGTGTCCTCTTTTACTGCGCCTGATTTGTTTACACCGATTATTGTGTGTATTGCCAAGTTACGGCGAGACGCTGCCGCTTCCTCTCGGCACCCAGAGCTGCGCGCGATGCTGAGCTGCTGCCGGACAGAGTTTGAGAATGGGCCCCTGATGGACCAAGTCCACAAATCATATAGGCTACTTGAGTAGAAGCGCAGATACCCTGACTAAATAGCCTCCACTGAAAGTAGAAGTCTTTAAATAAATAAATTAAACTTTCTACTTGAGTCGAAGTACAAAAGTACTTGCTTATAGGCTACTTAAAAAGTCCCAAAATTATAAAAAAAAAAATTTAAATGATGAAAAGCAGCGAACCACGAAAAGTTTTTATATAAATATGTTATTATATGTTATTATATGTCTTCACCGTTCATTTTAGTGCCGATCTATGGTGTCAGCTGTACTTGTTAATTCATAACGAAACATATTTTACTAAGTCTTTATATGCTTTTTGTGTAAAAATCCTAATTTTTAAAGTAACTAGAAACTAAAACTGTCAGAGAAATGTTGTGAAGTAAAAGTACAAAATCTCCCCTTGACATGTAGTGGAGTAGAAGTAGAAAGTGGCATGAAAACAAATTACTCAAGTAAAATACAAGTACCTCAAATTTGCACTTTAGTACAGGACTACAGAGCAAATGTACTTAGTCACTGTCCACTACTAGTATCGACCTGCTTATTAACCAGGACTTCTAATTGCTGATTGTTATTTGTAGCTTGCTTTCTCTCCAAAGAGAAATGGAAATGCTTTTAGTTTTAGAGAAAACACTGGGAGTTGTTGGTTTGATCATAAACACAGCTACTGTCATATGTTCAGATAAAATCTGTTGGTTCAGGGTTGGAGTTAGGGTTTACAGTGTCCTCATATCTCCCAGGCTATATGCTGGATCTGCTGAGGACCCAGGGGAGGAATGGCGCTGTGGCCTTGCTGGAGAGCCTAATGATCCACTACCCAACCCTTTACACCCAAGTCACCGGACGCCAACCCAGCACTGAGCCTTCAAGATTCAGCGGTCAGTGGTTTTAGGTCTTCCTGCACTTTAAGGGAACTTTTTTTTTTGTTTTAGTTTTTTCAGTTGCTGTATGTCTTATCTTGCATCGCTCTCCTTGCAGGCCTGATAAAGTACTCGGAGCTGACAGAGTATCTGGTCAGAGCAGTAACAGGTATGCAGAAGGAGCTCCAGGAGGCGCGCTGTGAGGCTGGCAGAATGAGCGCACGCTGTGCCTCCCTGGAGTCGGAGATTGGGCAGATAATGGAGCAGGAGGAGAAGTCCAGATGCCTCCAGTCTGAAAATGAGCGCGTAAGGAGACAGTTGTGCGCTTTGCAACATGAAGTCACCAAGCTGAAGGATGAGAAGTGTGAATTGTACATGCGCTACACCGCAGCCATGGAGGAGAAATCAGCTGTGAACATGCGCCTCCATGACCTCAACCTGCAGGTCAGTGATGCTGACTAAAGTCTGTTTCTCACCTTAGCAAACTCAGTAATACGAAGATTCTTCCTCCCTGTTAAACAAAGCTGTTATGTCTGGGGAAAGTCCTCAGAAGGGCACGGTTAAAGAACTGAAATGTGGCCATTGTAGCTTGATGTAACTTTAGTAGATGATGCTATATATCGCTTAGGGAGTCACTGTGAATGCAGCCTGTGAAAACAGTTGTTCAAGGTCTTTTGTGCCTCTGCGCTGCTTTGAATGAGCCTTGACTGAAAAAGTGATACAGGAGTGATCTTTGCCCGGCCTTGGAAACTACACATCTTTAGAAGAAATCCTAGTGTTAGAGTACAATAACAATCAATGAATCGTTTATGTCATCTATCAACTAAAAATGCCAAATATTAACAAGCTCCAGATTCTCACATGTGAGGATATGCTGCTTTCCTTTGTATATGATTGTAAATGCAATACCTTTGGGGATTGTGGGACTTTTGGTGAGACAAAAATGTGTTTATCAATCGAATAATCGATAGTAGAAATAGCCTCATAAGTGTTGTTGTTCTTGTGTGGCGGCAGGTGTATCAAATGCAGATTGAGCTGCAGAAGGCGCAAACGGAGAATAAGATCCAGAAGCAGCACTCGCTCAGGTGTGTCTCCTCTGCTGAGACTCCACGACTGCAGGAGGAAGTCAGGAGTCTGCGCTGCCAGCTGGTGAAGGCGGAAACGCTGGACCCAGTAAGAAAAAAAAACACTTAATCATTCTTTGTTATAAGCTGATTTATGCGGAACAGAGAGAGCCGTCGCTCACAATCTTTAGACAGCGAAAGAGTCAGGAGCCGCTTTTGTCTCTCTATGTTTGTATCTCATCCGCCGTCACTCTTGTGTCTCTATCAGGCTCGTCAAGACATCCTGGCGCAGGATCTGGCCGAGGCCATAGACAGCCAGGTGGAGCTAGCGGAGCAGCTCAGGTGTTACAGAGAGGAGAATGAAAAGCTGCTCACAGAGAAACAAGCGGTATGTGTGTGAGTGGATCAGGAAATGGCATGCAAATGCAGATTTTTTTTGCTACACTTTGATGGAAAGTGCCATTTTGACTATCCCACTGCTACGGAATCCCATTTTCAAAATCCTTTGGCCAGAGGAAAAATTCAAATTAAAGCTACTTTCTAAGCAATCTGTTTAGTACCTAGTTTGAATAATATAAAAACACCTTAGAACATGAGTACAATTGAGAACGCAGTCTCTGTGTGGCTGAGCTGCTCATTGACTTGTTCACCAAATCCTGTACATCTGTAATGTGTCCCTAAAGCATTTGTGTTATCGGTGTGTGTACAGCTTTCGGATCAGAAGGAACTCCTGAGCCTTCAGGTGCAGCAGCTCACCCTGGACAGTAACATGCACCAGCAGAAGAACACTGTGATCCAGAACCAGTCGAGAGAGCTTCAGGCGGAGAGAGATCAAGTAAGGGGGCGGGGAGGTTCCTGTCACTCAAACTTTCCCGTCTTTGGTAAACATTAATTTAGTTTTCCAGGCAGAATTTTCTGTTTTACATTCTGTTTTTATTGCTTGTGTGGAACCGATCTTCCACCAGATCTTGTTGTTTGTTGTTCCTGTTGAAATGTCGAGCAGTTAGGTGTCAGCAGTGCTGTTGTGGAGAGTATTAAATAACAACCTGGCACTTCCTGTCTGTCTCTCCCGAGGGGGGGGAATCCTCTACTGGAAACACTCTGTTTATTGACATTGAGCAGTATTAAAGTATAAAGTATATTACACAACTTTTAAACTTCCAGAAAAATGTGTTTTGCTACATTTCACCTGCTGACGCCACACAGGAATGACTCATCTAAACAATGTTGTGGTTTTCCTCCAACACAAATGAAATGAATAATCCACCCACACCCTAAACAACTGTCAGGTAGCAAGCAGGGGCGCGGAGCTGCCAGCTGCTCCACTGGAGAAGTGCAGCAAACAACAGCACAAGACCTGTGATAATACTTGACAGCTCCTGGTTGTAATTAGTGGATGATGCTTGATGTGTGACACATCAACCAGCACTTGAATTGCTGGAATAAAGAATTTATGGAATAAAGAATCAAGCTCAAGATTGTAGCCTCAAACACAATGCCACTGCTTTTTCTTTCAAGATATGTGCAGCAGTTTTACTAAAAATTTAAATCTATCATTACATGTGAGGATTTCTATCTTTATA
Organism: Lepomis gibbosus; assembly: GCA_029875015.1. NCBI lineage: Eukaryota > Metazoa > Chordata > Actinopteri > Centrarchiformes > Centrarchidae > Lepomis > Lepomis gibbosus. The sequence goes on from JAPMOB010247950.1 coordinate 55,892, forward strand.
AATAACGAGGGGCATATGACTCAAACATTGTTGCTATGTGTGTGTTGTTCCTGACTTGTTGTGCTTACAAGAATATGTCAAAAGATAGAAAGCTGTCTGCCACACACACCACATTGACAACATCTTGCATACCACACGCCTTGGTGGCAGTGTAGCGGCACGTACATTAGTACTTTTTCAATCAAGCGATCCCTGATTGAGACGTGTGCACGTTTTGAGTTACGGGTGGCGCGTGATGAGTTAAGCCATTTCAGTTGCCATGGCGTAGGGGTTTCTACGTACAGCATAAACTCGGCCTGACTGTGTCTGCCTGCGTGAATAAGAAACGAGGCGTGTGCGGCGCAGTCTCCTCTGTGTGAAATAAGTATAGTGTTGAGGAAATGTGTTCCCATGCTACTAGGCATACCTGTCGAGAGACGAGGCCCAGGCCATGATCGCCCGCATCCTGGCCGAGAAGGACACCCTGAGGTGTCAGCTGGTGGAGCTCCAGGAGAAAGTCTTCAGCCTGCAGGCCAAACGCAGCCCCAGAGGACAACGGCAGAGCAGTGATGTAATGTCTCACACAGGCACATATCAGCGTGCATGTAAGAACAGCACATACAGAAATAATAATGTTAATGCAGTGATCTGTGTTTTTTGCCAAAGGAGAGGGAGGTGGACTGGGAGAGTCCAACATCCAGTTATGAACAATGTTCATTCCCAACTAGACGTAGACTTTGCCGCATGGATGCAGTCAATCCCATGTCACTACTGAGTACCAGCAGTTCAGAGGTATGTATGTGTGTGTGTGTGTGTGTGTGTGTGTGTCAGTCACAGTTCTTTTATAAGTGCTGGTACAGAACAACACGTTTCTGAACACTGTCCAAGTATCAAAGTTGGCATTCAAATGCGTGGGCTGATTCTCAATCGTGTTCACTAATATAATATGACTTTTATTTATTTATTTGTTTATTTTTTTATATCAAGTTCTTGTACAGCTGCTTGTGTTAAAGATAGTGTATAATAGTGTATTTTTCTTTATGTCAACAAATGCCATGACCAAAACCACCAAGGAAGCGATCATAGTGAGGTGGCCTAAAGGTTAGAGAAGCAAGTTTGTGGCCAGAAGGTTATCGGATCAATCCCAGCCCCCCCCCCCTCCCCGGTCCTATGCGATAAATATGGTTTTGGTATATGGTTAGGCTTTTTCAAACATTTAACTTTTAAAGATTCACATTTGCAGCTATTTCAACTGTTAAATGACAGTCAAACACACTTTGGTCTGTTTGTGCTATTTGTTGGCATTAAGAAAAATTAAGGCCGGCCTTATCCTTTAACACAACATGAAACAGTGCTATGTAAAGAAGTTGCAAAATGAAAAAGAGAGTTTGTATACTAAGGTACTGATCATTTTGGTATCAGTACTGAAGCTCAGACAGCGTATTGGCACATGTCAAATAACTCCCAGTCCTACAGTGGATACAGTATTTTGTATACAGTGTGTACTTGTATATCACTTGTATCTGTATGTATGTTTACAGTGTGAAGATGCTGCGGCAAGTAGTGTCCGATCCCGAACCGCAGAGCCCCCCAGTGCAGAGTCTCTCCGCAGAAGGAGGGAATCTCTATATGCAGACACCAGGTGTGTATGTGTGTGGTTCTAGATTCTTGTTGTCAAGTACATTATTAGTTCCAACTGACAAGGCAGCACACTGACAGGGAAGACTGACTTGAAGAGGATATTTACTTCTGCATTCCTTTCTGTTAACATGACAGCGTCCAGTTTCAGGTTGGTTATTGATTTGTAGGAGTGAGCGGGGCTTTACTTGGATCAAATAACACCAAGATGCAAATAAGTTTGATCGAGAGCAAGACAAACCCCAGTGAGAGCACACTGGGAAGAGACTTTATGAGTTTTTGCTCAGACTGACGTTCAGACTGCTCAAGGGAAAGTTTGTATTCCCATGTTCAACGTGTTCACAAAAGATTGAGCTTTGTCATCAAAAGGCCCGTAATTAATCATACCTACCAAACCAGTCTGACACACATTTACTTTAGTTAAAGTAAAGTCAGAATGAAGTACTTATTAACTGAGCATTACCAGTGTGTGTGTGTG
>JAPMOB010247952.1:0-12357 GCA_029875015.1 Lepomis gibbosus
CTTTTTTCAGTGGTAATAAACTACTGTGGGTACAGGATACTTACTTTACAGTATGTGCAGAACCTGCAAACCCTCTTGTTGACCACTTTGACCTCACAGTTAAACTATGGTCACAAAAAGTTCTCTGAAAAGTTGTTTGCATGGTGTTTGAAGTTGTCTGTAAAGTATTTGTGTCAGGACAATCTGTTGATGTGTTGAGTGCCGTAGATCTTCTGAGTAAAGAGTTTCTTAGAGGATCTGGTTGTGGTTGTGGATCTGCTCTACCCCCAGGGGAGAAGAAGCTGATATTGCTAAGAGCATCTTGTCTCCCTTCTCATTTGACAGCACTTTGAAATGTGTCGGATTTGCTTGGATGGAAATTAGTGTGTGGAGACCTGTGTGGGCACCAGCAGCAAGCTGGAGATATTGTGTTGTCTGAATGTATATATGCATGAATGTATATTATGTGAATGTGTGTGGAAGCATTTTCCTTCTTGTATGCACACAGGTGCATGCATGCACCTACAATGTGTACGTTTGTGTGCACGCATGTTTTCATAGGGAAGATGCAGATATGTTACTCTCCTGTGTATGTATTTACACAAGCACACAGAGTCCTCTGAAGATCCCAACCAATCACTTTGCCTCTGTGTATCGGCACACACCTGCTCTCTGTGTTATAAATAGACGGTGGATTCATCAATTCCCTCCTGTCACACAGCTCAAGCTCAAAAACATCTGCTTTGACAGTGGGGAGAAGACACGCACACAATGTGGGAAACACAATGTGGGAAGGGGGGTGCGGAGGGTGCTGCAGCACCCCCTATTGACGGGGACGAACACAGTGTGCAAATTACTTGTGCAGACTACAGAATGGGCACTGTTGTTAAAGGACAACATAAAATACAGCAGGTTAGAGCTGAATGCTCTGGTTGATATTACAGCCTATTAATTTTATGTCAGCAGCTGTTTAAACTGTTTTGTCACGATTATAGGAGCTATATTCGTGTGATCGGATCGGCTCTGACAATATCTTAATAATCATGTACGCACAAATCATCCACCGGCCCCCAAACCCAACTAATTATTTTCTCAAATTGATCCCACCTCTGCCGGTCGTTTTAACTTTCCAGGTGATTTCTTTATTGTGTTGATGTATTAGTTTTTTATTTAACGGTTTACTTTCATGGTTAGAGAGGCTGCTGTCAGTCATTTTAAACATTTCCTGGGCGCAGTAATGTCACAGCAAATAACCTGGGACATTTATGCAGCAAAAGTAAAAACTCTAGTTATAAATACAGGACAGAGGAAACTCCGCAGAGGAAACAGAATTCAACATTATAGTTTCTAAAATAATTTAGACACCCTGATGCTCGGATTGATCAGGAGAACAGTTTCACTGCATGAACCTGGACTGTGTGTGAGACCTTTAGGATGCGGAAAAGAACACAGAACATTAATCAACATTAGATTCTGACTGATCCTGTGGGCGTGTCAATTTCAATGTGAAGTTATGCCACTGTGCCCCGTGCGTAAATGGGCACAGCATCTCTTTTAATTGGGAAAAGCGTCACCCTATTTCACATAGGTCGCATAAAATTTTCCCCAAAGCTCTGTCCGCAAACAGCGGTGCTCTCAGTTATTTTACGCACAAGGATCATGTGCTTATTTTGTTTCCCCAAGTGTGGACACTGCGAGTGGAACCGTTTTTCAAGTTGAAATGGTGGTGGAGACGGTATGATCAGCTGCGCCCGCATGTCGTTCATTTAAGTTGATCGTGTAATCAGTGTTATTTATTCAAATGATTTTATTTATTTATACATACATACATACATACATACATACATATAATTACGCAGAAAATCGTCTCCCCATTCAGAAAGACGATGTGCGCACGAGGTACAACCGCATAACGTCATTGATTATATCAATCTTGATTTATTATTGGTAAAGCGTTATATAACTGCGTTACAGCAAAAACAATACATTACTGAAATTGTGTTACTTTTTAAGGCGTTACTCCCAACACTGGATACACGCATTTCTATGCTGCAGCACCCCTAAGCCCAAATGTCTTCCCGCACGCCTGTTTGCCAGCAACTTGAAAAGTTAAGATGTAAGCTGATCATGTTTAAGATTAAGGCTCCATTTTGCAGTCAACAGAATTTTTAACTCTGATTGAAATATAACGCTTTTCCCAATAGAAACTAAGGGTAACACACAATTTGAATATGTCTTTAACTTTAAGAAAAATGAATTATTAATAATGATGTAGTCATTCTTGCACAGACAAACATTAAATGTTTCTACCTCAGTCTGAAGATTTGCTTATTCTTTTGAAGATTTGTTGAAAAACTACTGTTCTGATCACTTCTAGTCAGTTCTGCATGGAACCATTGCCCCTCTGTGGTAACACTTTGAATTACAATTTTTGAGAGGTCAGAAAAGATCTGAGTAGAGATGTGAGGCTGTACCGGATGGGCAGCAGCAGAGGCAGAACATCTTCATATTATGAACACTGGTGCAAGGAAAACCCATTTGTATTTAATGGATACCTCTTTACATGCAGAATACCATTCAAAACTCTTTTTAATGTAAATGGCCAGCACACAAACAGTACAACTTATGTGTGTTACTACTACTTTTGTCTAATTCGTGCAGTGGTGGAAGCAGTATGGTATAGTATACTTTACTTAAAATCAGTAACACCACAATATATAATATACACAAAATATATGTAGAGAATTAAAAAGCACAATATTTACCTCTGAAATTTAGTGAAGTAGAAGTAGAAAATTGCATAAAATAAAAAGTTCTTCATAATTGTACTTAAATACAGTCTGTTACAGTCCATAAAAGTTTTCTTTGGTTTTCACCACAAAATAGTATCTAGTTTGTACTAATACCATGTTAGGCAGAGAAAATCTGATATAAGTTATATTAACAAATCTTCACTGTCATTTAAAAATCTTGTAAATACAGTTTTGTTGATTTTCAGTTTTTAGCCTTAGTTAAGGAAATATTTTTTATAATATAAAAATTAAATATAAAAACATATTTGCAATTCATCAATGATAATAATAAAGTCCTCATGGTGAGATTTACACCCAGCAGATCTATTTATACGAACTACAGTAACAGTGCAGTGGAGTCTAATATAGAAGTACATATTTACAAACAAAAATTAAGATTACAGCATTAAACTGCTGCCCGCAATTTTGTTTACTGTAATACAAAGTCTTACTGTGTAAACTTGATAGTCTCAATATTGTTTCTTGCCTCATGGAGCCTAGTAAGAAAATATGGGTTTTGTTATCATGTTGTTGAGGATTGTTTTGATGGAGTATCATTTGGACAGTAAAAGGAGGGATTGTTTCCTCTGATGGGATGCAACAGCTGTCATTAATCCAGCAAATGTATAAATAACAAACTTTGCTTGTTGCAAATAACTTTTCCACTTCACTTGCAGCACTGATAGAGCAGAGTTCCACTATATGACAAAGGACATCTTGTGTGCATCTCTGGAGATCTAATTTGAATTTGAATTGCTATAAGCACCATCATCAAGTGTGACAGTTGTTAGTCCTTTCTCAGATCCTTTTCAGTTTGTTTATAGGCAGGGGCATGGCACAGATGACGCTATTAACAGCATTTCCCATCTGGTCAGTAAACACCTTGAGGACCTTATGGCCTACACATGCATTTTGTTTGGTGCAGCCTCTGCAGCCTCACATGCTCATCCAGAAAGTGAAACACGTGAATGTTATTTCTTTCATTCAACTGATATTTTACTTTAACCGTACTCAACATGTCAGAGTGAATAATGCCCTAATGGAGATGGTGTTTGACCCAAAGGCCAGAGGTGATACCAACTTACCCATTACTCAGCTCTTACAAGTACCTTGGTGTACATATGGATAATGCACTCAGCACCACGGGAATACTCTCTGCTCCAGACTTCAACAGAAGATGCATTTCTGTGCAATATCTCATCGTACACTTAACTGCAAGGAATGCACCTGACAGGTCAAAAACTGCCATTGGAATGAGTTAATGTGCTTACTATATAGGTACCTGTCTAATGTATATGAAAGCATGTGTCGTGTTGTATGAGAGTATGTGTTGAGAGATGTTTATTTTCTGTATTTTGTGTTGTCTTGGTAAAGCTGCAAAACTAATTTCCCTTCGGGGACAGTAAAGTATATCTTATCTTATCTTAACATATCTCATGTTAAAGGACCTTCTCTTGTTTTACTGTTATACACTGACTCCCAGTGGATATAATTAGATTTAAATTTTCAATGCACAAAAAAGAAAATATATGTTTGAAAAGAATACAACAAAGTGAATATCCCAGCCCTGAATATGCCTCAGTTTACTATGTTCTGGGTCTTGATCATCGTGGTGGCAGCCTAAGTAAAGTAGCTCGTAATTGAAATGTAAAGAAAGCCATAAATCTTTCCAGAGAAGGCCCCAAAACAGAGTCTGTGTGAGTGGGGCACTAATGAGGGACACCACTAAGACTTTAAAGTAGCTACGGAGAAGGTGTCTGATGAGACCGAAGCTTTGCTTTCCTAGAGGGCTCCTAAATGAATTCAGCAAAATACAAAGAACTTCTGGGGGAAACCTTTTAGACTGCACAATTCATTTTTCAGCAAGAGAATGACCCCAAACATCTATGTTAAGTTATATCTGAGGAAGTTTAAACAGTTTTCCTGAGGAGAATGGGGGAAATTGCTGTGGCCAGATACAAACATTCACATCATAGACTTATAACTGTAACTTCTGTTAATGAAACTAATAATTTAATGAAAGGAGATGAATATCTGTGCAATCAGTTATTTTGTTTGGTATCTGCAATTAATGTGAATTCATTTGTAGAGATTTGTTTACTCATTGAAATATTAGTATTTTCTCTTGATTAGTGCCCAAAACATCTAATTACATTGACAAAAATTCAACAAAGAAATAGTCCAGGTGGCGTGGATACTTTTTATACACACTTGGATCAGGACCACCTGTGAAAACATGTCATGTCATAGTGTGGATATGTTCAATTGAGCTTACTCGCTCTCAGCAGCCTTTTGGACCCAGCTATCACGTCAACTGCACATTCGCTTTCTGCAACCTGTGAACGTCCACAGACAAATATACTGTATTAACATTAATCCTATTCTATCAACAGATGGTCAGCTGTACAACAAGTTTGTAGAACGACAGTATCACAGTTCTATCTGACAGTCATGTGATCATTATCAGGGTGCCTGTGAGCTTGTGAGGATGGGGGGAGTGTTGCTGGTGTGATCTCTCTCTCCATATGTTCATGTATATAGCTGAAGCTGCAGCTTCTCACTAGGTCTACACATCCATCCATCTGTTTGGATGAATAGATGGGTGGGGGTGGTGTTGGAATGATGGTGGAGTACACACCTTAGAAGGGTCACCAGTATATCATAAGGTTACCACACATACACGAGGCAGACATCTAGAACACAAGCCTGCAGGTAATTTACAGTTTCCACTGTATGTTATCTCACCTGCATGTGTTAAGACTGTGGGAGGAGCTGGAGCACCAGAGCCACGCAGACTGAGGAAACAACTTCCATTCATTATCAACATTTGTATCAACATTGGTAAAAATTAGTAAAGGAGAAGCAGAGATATCCTTATATTTATATTTTATTTCAAAAAAACACAGACTTATAGCATCTTCTGTAAGACCCTCAATTCCAGGTAAATGCCCATGTCTTTCAAACTCTATCCCCCAGTTTATCATCCAGAGTCACTGATTCAGGCAGCTTTGTGAGATTTTACTTTGGCACAGTGGTGCGATGAGCTGCATGCTAACGTCAGCATACTGTCATGCTCACAGTGACAATGGTAACATGTAGGCAGGTTTAATGCTTACTATGTTTAGCATGCCAATATTTAGTTATTAGCAATACGAAGTACACCTGAGGCTGATGGGAATGTCATTATTTTGGGAAGTATCTGGTCATAAACCAAAGTTTCTGACAATTTAAAATTATGAGCTGATGATGGCGCCTCTAATGAAAAGTCAGGTGATCACCAAAGTGATCATATTTCATCCTGAGGGCGACATGTGTGTATCAGATTTAATGGCAATAGATGTTGAGGCATTTCACTGAAAACCAAAACCTGAACCTCATGGTGGCGGGAAAGGAAGAGTCAAGGGATCTCTTAAGTCATTAATATCCATCATCTGTAGACCATGAATATCTGCTCAAAATGTCATTGAAATCTATCAAATACTTGTCAAGACATCCTAGTCCAAAGTGGTGGACTGACCCACAGTCACTAGAGATACATTAGGTTCCATGCTTAAATAGGACAGGTAGCCTTGAGGGTTGTCCTTCAAGTTGTTATTTGCCCGACCGCCTTATGGTGCTCTCAAAAAAAAAAAGCTTTATCTTGTATGGTGTTATGGTGTACAATATTAGTCAGATTTTGAAAGCCACTGACCAGAGCTTGCTTTCAGTATGGTAAGATATACTGTAGTAGTGTCAAAAGGCTCGCTTTGTCCCTGAACAATCTGGGTGGAGAAGGATTCAACGTCGTCATGATGGAGCGGAAAGGTGCCTATGTCAACCACACTGAAACCACTGGCACCTGCAGGCTATACAGAAACAGCTACATGAATCAGGAAAGGCAGAAGGCATTTGAATGGACCTTAATGTATGTAAATGATGCAACAATTTAAACTTAGTGCTGCTGAGAGAAGACCATGTTGATCACTGAACATTTAGCAGATAATTTCCAATGACCTGCCCTTTAATGATCTGGCCAGTGAGAAACTGGTATGATTCAAAGAGAAAAGGGAGATTCAAAAAAGTATTCATTTTCACATTTATGCTTCACATTTGTAACTTGCCCTCATCAGCGACATTCTCAGTTATTTTTCGTTTATTTCTTAGGTACACAAAGTTAAAAGACCCCTTCTCTCGTGAAGTAAGTGAGAAAGTGTTGGTTAAATATAAAAATTATTAAATGCTAAATGCCTGCAAAAACATTAAGCAGTGACTGAGTTTAGCTAATTAAAAGTTAAAGAGTTGCTAGATGTCTTTTTCCCAAAAGTGTTATCAAAGCTAACTATTTAAAAGACAGACAGTAACCTCTGTGCTGCTGACTTTGCACCAGACAACACAGGGCTTCATCCGTCTATGGGTCTCATTTGCTGGCTTTGGTGGAGCGACATTTGTTGTATTTATTTATTTGTGTGTGTGTATGTGTGTGTGTCAAACTGGTCATCAAAGCTTTGTCATTGCATACAGTAGCAGCATGCATCAAGCAAGCACACACCATGTTGTTGGGTTGACAGGCAAAACCCCCCATTGCTTTCTTGTTGACTATTATTTATGATTGATATCACTCTCATGTCTGTGCTGTAAATATCTATCCAAAGGTAACAATATCCACCTACCAGCACCCTTAAATCTCACTTATTAACATTTTACACTTTGTTTAGAAATACAGAAGCACTGAACAAAATATACCTTCATTCATGGGTAGTGTGTAGCATAAAAAAATCAATTTCCACATACTCAAGTGGATGGTTAATAAACAAAAAGCCGTTAATGAATATGGCACTCGCTACAGCTCCATATTGCTTGTTAAGCCACGCCAACTTTTGAGCGATCCAATCAATTCTGAAGCATTTGATTTAAATCCCTCCTGTGATCATACCTTGTAATGTCACATTACAGAAGAGTAAGGCGTCTGACTTCTGTTTCACTGTGACTTTAAACATCATAAACAGTTAAACCACCATTTGAAATCAGTGCTCACTGTATATTCCGTATAGATAGATACTGTAAACAGATGAATAGATCTTGATGCACAATAAAGGAAATAAAAAGGAGCCTAATTAAACTATTGAGATCCACCCCTTTATCCTCACTTTCCTTTAGCCTGCTATCAAACAATGACCCCTTTACCAGCACCCATTATTCAGACTCACCCGCTCTTCCAAAACAGGTCATCTTAGTTCTTCAACTTGACAATCTCCTACTGTCCTGGCTTATCCACACCCCATTCCTTTCTCCTTGCCTTGCTCCTAGAAGAAAAGAGACAGAGACGAGGGGATTTGCCTCACGCTAGGTAGCTGTTTTATGTGAAGCATATGAGAAAAGAGAGAAGAAAGGAGAGGGTTTTTTTGGTGAGGCTTGGCAAAGAGAGCAAGGAGCCCACTTGAGGAGCGGTGGGTCTTAGAGCTGGATGATTTGTTTGGAGAAGCCTTCTCCAGCCAAAAGGAGGATTAGCTGCACACGGGTTCCCAGGGAACCAAGGCAAGGTGGAGAGGGCTTTTAGAGGTTATCACACCACTGCATACATGCATGCATGTAGTCATAAAACACACACATAATCAGCAACACACATACAAGTATGCGCCTGTCCTCAACACACAGAAACAGTAAGACTACAGTAGGTGGGCCCAGCTTGGGCTGGTTTGCGCAACCAAATGTTGTGGTGACTTTTTTAATTTTACCAATGATACCAAGTTCCCAATGGAGTATGCAGACAGTTCTTTATATCACAAAGCCAAACTGACTTTTATAAAGCTAAATATTGGAGTGTTTTCAAAATCATAATTTCAATAAATTGATCAGATAGATCTCTTCACAAATGTCATTATCATTAAAAAGAATACTGTGAAATATTTGTTTGCATTGCAGTTCATCCTGCCTGTGAGGCCTGTTTGCCTCTGGTGGTTTTGAGATGCTTTAAGACTTCAAGATTAAAAGGGTGTCTGTTATGAAAAAAATGCCTGTATTTTACTGAATTTCATGCACATAAATGGTACTACATAACCAACACATTCCTATTATATTCTAGCACATCTTTGCCACCTCTTCCTGATTCACGATATGTTCTATATTAATACTATTTCCCCTTCTTATTTACACATCGATCACTGAAACAAGCCACCTTGGTGTCCTGATTAAGAACCCCACATAAACCACATCTCTGACTGCAGCAAAACAAGTTCAGTTTTTTGGTTTCTGTGAGTCACTGCTTCAGACATGACAGACTTTTACATTAAGGACCTGTTCATTTTAAAGAAAATCTGCTGTCTATTAATGCCGTAATTCTTTCTTTAAGATAAAAACAACTTGGCTTCCTGGGGGTCTAGTGGTTTAGACACATGTCATATAACTGCAATGTATGTGACCTTTGATGCATATCATACTAACACAACAGCCCTGCAACAAACATTCCCTTCATTAAAAAGTTATAATGTTTTTTGTTTTTGTTGTTTTAGAGAGATGTTGATTTAACAGGTCATTTGTGGTTCTGCTGTGTTGCATTTTACACACAGGCATTTCATTTTTTTGGTCATCCCTGTTTATATCAGTGACTGTTGGCTATATAAGAGAAACACCACTGTTTAATGCAAGGCATTATGGGGAGTATCACATTAACAACCTCTGCTGAATGGACCATGCCTAGAAGCATCACGTGTCCTTTACAGCTACACATATCCTCAACTGGTTCACAGTAATAGGATGAAGATTCGGATGGATCAAGCTGCGGCTGCTGCCCTCTGCTGGACAGGCCAGAGAATTGTATTTTGGTGAGAAAAGTGAGAAAAGTTCCAAGTTAGAGCTTTCACCATGGATTTGCTTTGTCCCTTTTTTAAACAACAAACTTCTTATGTTTTTTTTCATTTACCAAAAGTAAAGACAAAATATTTGCAATTAAAGATTCTCGCTTTGATAACAACTTTTGTTGACTGTACATGTTTTAATGTGAGCATTGCTCCCCCTGTTACTCTCTAGTGCCTTTTACTGTAATGTATATTTCACATAGTTGTGTGGCTGGAAAATTACTTCTCTCCCACAAAACTTCCGGCCAGGAGGAACGGCATGCGTCTGCAGGACAGTGCTGAGCCTCTCTTTTGGTCTTTGAGAAGCTAATGTGTGTCAATTGTATGACTAATCTACAGAAGTATAAAAAATTTCAAACTGTGATTCAACGTTTATTCCACTCTTTCACAGAGAGTATTTGGTATTATTTGGACTAAGCTTTTCATTTTAGGTTAAAAAAAGTGGTTTGAAAACTGCTACTTAAATTTCTGCTCACCATTAAAGCTGCTCTTTGCTAATCTGCAACTGTAATTGAGATTATAGGAAGAAGCATGTTATTGAGCCACGCTTGTTCCCTAAAGATACAAGACAACAATTTGAGAAAACCTCCGCAAATGTGTGTAAACAAGATATTCAGATATATCACAGGCCTTACTAAAGAACTGTCTTTATATCAGTTGTACGTACGGGAGCACTGTCATTCCAATGATGTCCTTCATGCTTTCTTTTATCTGGGGTTTACTGATTTCAGTAAATTATCTCACTTGTGTCTTTGTCTAGGCGGCAGCTACCACGTGAGTGGCCTGTATTAAACTGCTGTGAAGACAAAGATGGGAAACCCTCATGTCCTGAAATGCTGTCAATGTGGGTATATGACTGTATTAGTGCAGCTTGCATGTCCTATGCCGGTGGACCCCCATGGTGATATCGCCATCGAAGCAGCTGCAATGACTACTGACCCTCCCATCATTGACTCACCCAGTTGCTGTGGCTGTCCACGGCAACCTGGGAAATCTTTGGTCCCTTTCATCTCCCAGTACAACCCTAGTGGAGGATTGAACAACTGGTAGCACCACTGTCAACACCTCCCTGTACATACCACAGACAGCTCAGCTTAGCCTTGTGGCAAACATAGCGCAGATTAGCATGCCAGCAGTTCTCTTCCCAAACATCGCTGACAGCATTAGCACATGCTAAGTCAAGGGCGTACGTGAGAGCCAGCTGTCAAGTGCAGGGAATTCCTAGTGCTTCACTCAAGGTCGCTCCCACCATTCAAAGCAATGGCCCTCTGTCATGGCTCACACGCTAGGTGTTAACTTGGTATTGCTAACAGTTTAGCTTGGATGTCCTGGCATGTTGGAAAGAGGGTCTTAACTGGTGCTTTACATTCACACAGCGGGGCTACACTGCTGTATTCGTCACCTGTCACACATCACAGTCAGTCTTATGAGAAGGTCACAGGGAAGGCAACTGGGAGAGAGGAATATCCAGTGCCTATTATTTAAAGAAAAGTGCAAAAAAACTGTGAAAAAAACACAAATATCCTAAGATTGTAACTCAGATTGCAAACAAAAATACAAGTAGAGTTTTAAGTTCTTGGTCAGGGAAATACCATTTCATATGAAATAATACGATTTCAAGTGAAAACTTAAAACATGAATCTGGCAATATAACTACAGATTATTCCATTGAGCTCCCTAGTTCTCCAGAAGTGATTAAAACACATCAGTGAGTCACATCATTGCATTGTAACATGTGTATTTATTTATTTGAGTCAATCACACATTCATTGTGCACTAGAGTAGTGACTATATAGCACCAAACATGAATTAATCCAATGCAAACAAAAGTCCCTGACAAAAGCCCTAATACTTCTGCTTCTACCATATCTAATTTCTGAAAAAAGAGAAACAGTGGCCAGCTGTTTTAGGAAAGCACTGAACCTTTTTTAAAAGCTGAGACCAGACATGGTTTTAAAGATTTACGTCTTCCGTAGGAACAAATGGGCTTCAGGCCACAGACAGAGTAGGCAAGGTCAAACAAATTGAATTTGTTGACAAGAATATCACAAGCTTCATCCTTTAAATCTCACCCTTTCTTTAGATTCAGTCACTGTTTAAACCCACAGATCTTAACCTAAAAGTCTGGTGGAGACTGCAAAAACAATTAGAAAACTGATATGTGAATCTGAATTTAGGGGAAATGTGTATAATGCAGTATGATTCAGTCATTTCGATTGGGAAAACTTACCCTAACCTTAATCATACCGTAGTTGCCATGTGCCATGTGTGTGATATTACGTTCTTTGAAAGAGGTGGTTTATTAGCTGGAATTGATCCCCTTTTTCTCTCACTTAAAAAATGTAATATTTCCCCTTTACATCAGTATTAGCTACTACCACAAACTGAATCCTAACTGAAGGTATATAAATGGTCGAGTTCTGCATTCATACAGGTGACAATTATCACTCTGCAACACATTGTGCAGTAAGTCTTGAACAGAGTGGGTTGGCTTTAGACAAATTCAACAATTCATGCTGATTTTAATTACAGCCAACAGATCAGTGTATACAGCATTAAAGGCACAAAACACACAGGGCTACGTTTCAGACAAGTCGTCCTCTCTGTTTTCCTCCTTTGTCACTCTTTCTAGTCCTCCCACCATTGGTTGCCCCCTCCTTCACTTTAATCCAGTGGCGGAATTTCACTCGACAAGTGATCAAAGAACAGTCGCACGATGCCAGGTGCGGCTGCAGCTTCAACCGTTGACAACC
>JAPMOB010247954.1:0-20419 GCA_029875015.1 Lepomis gibbosus
CAATTATTACAGCCATCAACAAACATTTTGACTTGATGAATTGTGATTGTGACTATTTTTGTACCCTTTTAGTATGTCACCTTTTGATCAACTACTCCTTTTCTAACAGCTTGTTGCTCACATGCCAGCAAGGACCCAGGGCTATACATGGCAACTGGCCTACAGCACAGCCATCCACGGGAGCAGCCTCAGGACTCTGTACAGGAACATGGCTGACCTTGACAGCCCTGTGCTGCTGGTCATCAAAGACATGCACAAAAAGGTTTGCATCTCTATCTTAACTCTCCATCACTCATCAAAACTCAAAAGTGTTATTAACAGTATATCAGTGTGTTCTCCTTTAATGACCTGTTGTCTTGGTCTTTTCAGGTGTTTGGGGCTTTTTCTTCAGATCCATTCAGAGTCAGTAAATACTGCTATGGCACAGGAGAAACCTTCCTGTACAGCTTCAATCATGACTTCCAGGTAAGAGTGGAATGATTTTTTTGTTAGCTGTAATCTGGTAACAAAATCCTATCTACCAGCAAGTAAAACTGAAGACAATCTTACTCCACTGGGTGTGAGTACAAGTTTCTTATGTCTTACATTTGGCTTTTCCCAGGCATACAGGTGGAGCGGCGAGAACTCCTACTTTGTGAGCGGCAACTGGAACTCTCTGCAGATTGGTGGAGGAGGGTAAGTTATGTGGTTATAGATTTTCCCTCTAAAATATAGATATGTTCACCAAAGGAAGGGGCAGCAGTTACATCTATCAGTGTCATAAAGTAATAAAAAGCGGGACCATAAAATAATTACTTTAACTGCCACCAGTGCAAAATCTGGCATTAAAGTACCTGTAATCTGGGAGCATAAAACACTGACACATTTTAAAGATTTTACATTAAATTGCAATGTTTATTTGATCTCTAGGGCCGGATTTGGACTGTGGCTGGATGCTGATCTGTACCGTGGTTCGAGCTTTTCCTGTCCTACCTTCCACAACAAGTCTCTCACCACACAGGAAGACTTTGTTGTACAAGAGCTCGAGGTTTGGACTGTACAGAACTGAGAGAGGACAACTGAAAAGAAGAGATAAAACCAAGTAGAACCCACTGTCCTGTCTGGAGTTAAAGGACTTCAACAAGTTCATGTGGTTTAGCCACTACTGTTCAAAATCTGAGAGAGCAGTTGCTACCGTCTGCGCAAGTGGCTCGGATTAGATCCATAAACAGGATGAAACCTGTACTCATGGTTCTTGGGCTGGACTTTGCGTTTAAGCTGGTTTGGTCTGGGCCTGTTAAAGACAAGTGGCTCGATGAAATCCTGTGATTCAGGGTCCTGCTGCTTTAAACCACTGGCTATTTCTCAGTAGCCCCATGCTAAACCCAGTAAGTAACTGGCATATGAATCTTTAAACCCTTCATGCCCTCCCTGGATTGTGGAGGGTATTATAATACAAAGTTCACAGTACCACTGTTGGATAAAAAGTTTATAACAACTGAAAGCACAGGATTTAAGGAATTATTTTTATCTTCTGTCTAACAACCGTGCGTGATTGTGAAATTTTAAAATGTAAATTTACAGTATGTATCTGTGTGTGTACATGTGCATTTGCTCTATCTGCGTTCATGGCATCAAGGTTTATGAAACTCACATTAAAGGCCATGTAAATATTTAAGAAAAAAAGGTAAATAATTTATGTAAACTTATGGTAAAAACACTGTAACATGATAGGACCCACAAAGGACTATCTGGACTCTAACTGTACTTTTGAATGTTTTCTGGTACGAGGTCTGGTTTTAATGTTCTCCTTTTGAAAACTGCAGCTGCAGAAGAAGAAGTATCCACTCATGATCAGTAATAAAAGTACAGAATTGCACTCTAAATAACTTATTATCTGTATTGTGTACAATTTGCAGAGGAAGGGATTTCCAACTGTAAACCGCCATGTCTGTTTTTTTGAAAGTGATACACAAGCTTGCCTATTTGCATAAATCGACAATATTTTAAGGAAGACTCAAGGATTTAAACTATTTTTACATCTTTTTATTATTTATATATTTAAATATATTTTGAAGAAAATATAAACAGGAACGCTAAGCAAAATGAAATGTTGTCCTTTTTGTTTGTTTTACTTTTCTCTCTATGTGTCTGTGTGTAATCAGAGTCTGCCAGGTGGTGCTGGCACTGCAAGTGTTGTTTTGTGGAACCGCATTAAAACTTTGTCTTCATAGCATTTATATTTTATTATGAATAAACCCCTTTCAATAACATTTCCTTTTGAGGAAGCAGTTTTTTCATGCTATAAATAACAAAATGGAATCGAATCATCCTATTTGTAGGACTCTGCTAGTGTACTTATATATGACATATGTGCAGACAGCACATACACACACGCATATATTAGGATCAACAGAACAACTACAAAATACATGTTCTTGTTTTGACTTCACAATAAAAGAATGGACAATATAGAACTTAATAGAAAATGTGTAATACTGCAAGGTGCAGTCTCCCAAACGATAGCTCTTTGAACTTCACACAGCTGAAAAGTTGCACTCTGTCCTGCACTCTGGCTTCAGCACCGAACAACCTGAATAGAAATACTGGGTTAAAGCAAAATCAGAATTGTTGGTGCTTTATGTTATGTTGCCTTCATTCATCCATAACAGCAT
Source organism: Lepomis gibbosus (assembly GCA_029875015.1). Classification (NCBI taxonomy): domain Eukaryota; kingdom Metazoa; phylum Chordata; class Actinopteri; order Centrarchiformes; family Centrarchidae; genus Lepomis; species Lepomis gibbosus. The sequence goes on from JAPMOB010247954.1 coordinate 2,655, forward strand.
GCACAGAGTGAGAGGCAGACTACACTCTGGGGAAGCTGGCAGTCTGTCACAGGGCTTACACACAGTTAAAGAGATGGTATTATGCTCATTTTCAGGTTCAAAATCCTATTTAGGGGTTGTACCAGAACAAGTTTACATGGTTTAATTAAAAAAAAAACATATTTTTTCATACTGCACATTGCTGTAGCTCCTCTTTTCACCCTGTGCTGAAGGCTTGTTTTAGCCATGGAGTGATACATCTTGTCTCTAAATGATCATTTTTAGGAGTGGCACATGCGCAGTTCCTAGTTAAGGACTACTAGCCAATCAGAAGCAGAGAAGGGCGGGTCAGCGAGAAGCCCATAAACAGCTTCCATTCAGCTGTAGACTACATGTTGCCGAACAGCTTGGCAACATGGACTGGAGAAAGAGTTTCAGAGTGCTGAGGTATTAGTCTGTAACAAAAGTATTTTTCATCCATAAAATTTTAACTAAGCTCTGTCTCTATATCACAGTAACAACTTTGTGTCCACAGACTGCATGGAGGGTAGCTAGTGTTTGGAAAGGAGAGGAGAGGTGTGTTCTGCAGCTAAGTGTTTTTCCACTAGTGCTTTTGGGGGGGTGTCGGAGTAGCCGCTTGGCGAGCGTTATATGAGGTGCATTCCGCTTCCCTTTCATTCCTGTGACATCACATGGATGAAAGGGAAGCGACTGAACTACAATCCAGCTGTTTCCAGGCAGTTCAGAGCAGAGTTTTCTGTGGGAGAACTCCCTTTGGGCTGGACTTTAGGCTTTTTCACTTTGCAAATCTATAACATGCACAAAATGGTATATAACTCAATAAAGGAAAGGGAAAAGGACAGAAAGCATAATACCACCTATTTACGCACATTCACACGTGTGGGCAAAATGTTTTCATTTTGCCTTTGGATCTGCGTGCCCAGAAGAAACCCATGAAGACAGTCTGGGATGAGTTACTAAGCGCCCAAGCGCTTTAAATAAGAGCCTCAGTTTGACAATTCTTGTCAGAAATTGAAGTGTCAGTCAAAACTAGAAAGTACCTGATGATGTTTTATAGAGTGTGATCTTATAGTTATTAAAGCAAATTAAATGTATGTTCATGCAACAACATGCTAGGCAGGGAGGCTGATTGGACTTGGCAATCACCTGTACAGCTCTACCTTCAGGGCTTATTTAGCCAGAACTGATTAGTCTTTGGTTCTCTCTCCTCCCAGGCCAAATATTTATTTAGTTTTATGTGCTTTATATTAAGCATGAAACTTACATATATGGGGCAAGTGTGCCAGAAGAGGGAGACAAGTTTAAGTTTAAGGAAGGAGAAAAGTTAGACAAGGGTTTTGGAAGATTTAATTCGATACAGTTGGTAAACAGGTAACATAAGTTACTACAGTTTTTTTCAACTGCCATCATGGATTGGTCAAAACTGACATCACCAGAAGTATATGTGGACCAAACTGATTTTTGCATTGCTTTCACACAAAATGCATTCAGTGACCAAAATGAGCATTTCTGATTTATTCTTGTTTCATATACTTTAGTAAAGTCAATAAAGTGAAAATATGTTATTCTTATTGTATGATGAAATGCTGATTTATGTGAAAAATCATTTAAACTTCACAGTTGATCATTTATGTAATGTTCCGGTTGTTCGTGTTATTATTTTTTTTAGGTCCCTGTGTTGTAAGTGACAATGGGTGAGATCTGTTGCCAGTGTTTGGTTGAAAGAGTTTATTTTGAGACATGTGGGTGTGTGTTTTTGTGGTTTGAGTGAGTTTAGGAGGTGTGATTAACTGCTTGACCAAAATGTCGGTAAGGCAGACTGTAAAAAGTAACCGTAAAAAGCTTGTTTGCAATTGAATTTTTAAAAAAAAGTTGAACCACATCGCTCTCTGGTGGCAGCTTTCTTCCCATATATTATAAATCCAGAAAAGATTCTGTTAAAATCTGTAGGTTAAGACCTATGGTTAAGACTTGGCATTGTGGGTTGAATGAGTGCTTATATGTCATTGGAAAGCATCCTAATGAGCTTTGTGAGTGTGGGACAATGTTTTGCTGAAATGTAACAAATTTAATATAGAAAGGAGCCTTTTATTCAAGATATTATTAGATTAAGGAGTTCTGTCATTCTCAGTCAAATCTATACTGGGTCAAAATGAGAACCACCACTTGATTGTCAAAGTAGTCTTACAGTTCTTACATGACACAGGGCTATATAAAAATTTTTTTAAGCAATTAAGTTTTCATTATAGCGACTTCCTGGGGAGGAGGGCCGTAATACGCCTAGAAGCGCCTAACTGGCGTAATTCCATAAGAAGAAGAAGAAGAAGAAGAAGAAGAAGAAGAAGAAGAAGAAGAAGAAGAACAACAACAACAACAACAACAACAACAACAACAATCTAGATCGACCATATAGATCGACAATCTTTCGGGTTCCCCTTTGTTCTCGATGACTTCTGGGATCGACTGTGCAGGTCTTACTTTTGACAGTTCGTTGTATAACAATGGCCGAAGTGGAGGCTACACAACCTGTTTCTAAAACTAGCAGTGTGCCAGCTGAAGGATATGACAAGAAATGTATTTTCTGCAAGATTGTCAACAGTGAAATTGCCACGGACCTTCTGCACAATGTGAGAATATTATGATAACTTAACAATATTGAGTGCCAAGCTAACTAGCGTTAGCCTGGTACTTTTGTAAACAACAGTGTTCAGAAGCCCTTTTACACATGAAAAAGATGTTAGCTAATGTTTCATTTTCGTTCCGGCTATGTAAGTTAACTGTACATTTTTATTCCGTGCTATAGTTTATAGTTTTATAGATTTGCCGGTCTATTGTTTACCTCATATTTCCACCTCTTAATACATGGGGTTATTGTTTCACCCCCTACCCCTGCATGCATGTGGCATAAATTGTATAATAAAACAATGTGCGAGCTTCGTTTTGTTGTACTCAGCTCATATTTTTCACACCACGGACCGAAAATAAATACAGCTACTCTTATTTTACCGGATCACCTGAAACACACACTCACTCCATGTTCCATTTTGGAAACCACAGCTGTAGGAGACATGATAAACAGCTGAACAGGGCCTGCAGTTAGCTGATGACAAACGTGAAAACTAGAGACCCTTTCCAGGCCGTAAGCTCATTTCTTAATTTATATTTGCTGATGTATGTAACCATCTCCGCTGCAGGACGAGGAGATCTCATGTTTCAGAGACATCAATCCTGGAGCTCCCCACCATTACCTGGTCGTCCCAAACAAACACGTTGGGAACTGTAAATCACTGAGCAAAGAACACATGCCCTTGGGTAAGTTTTAAACAACAGCTTTATTACTGGTGCTTGTGGAAATGGTTGCTATGTATGTAAAATTCCGACAATTTCACTAACAGTGCATTGCTAACTAATGCTGTGGACTGAAACGTTATCTCTTAAATATGAATATGATGAACACAATATACTTGCTCTTTTATTTAAATAGAGTTTTCTTTTTAATGGTGAATAGTCTTGTGTTTAAAATGGTACGTACATTTTTGTTGTCATACCCAGTGAAGCGGATGGTCGAGATAGGGAAGGAGATCCTCCAGAAAAACAATGTAACTGACCTCAGCGACGTCAGGTGGGCTATATTTGTGGAACATTTTGTAGGTCATGGCTCTTCACACTGATTGTTAGTAGTGGCTTATGAATGTGAGTGCTGTAGTGTGATTACTACAAAGGAACATCCCCAAATTCTTTTTAGATAAGCAGCTTTTGTTACTTGATGTCATTAACGCCAGGCCAACAGTCAGTTCAGTTTTCAGTAGTGACAGATGGATATATTTTGTGGTTTATCATAATCAATCACAGTTAACGCTAGTGATCAACACTATGCCTGTCTAGACTAAAGAACAACAAAACTATCCACAGTTAAGGCAGGTGGTGATAAACATTTTCACAGTATCCACTTTAATGTAGTGTACACTCTGAATGTACGTAATCTAAAGGAAACTGTAATAGATAATCTTGTGTAATTCTTACTGTGCTGTAACTGACTTTGGCAACGTGTGTTGCTCTGTTAATGTAACCATTGAGCATCTGGCACTGATTTACCATCCTCCCTGTTGAGAAGTGAGACTATGTGCAGTAAAGCCTTTTTGTTTTTCTTTGTCTGCAGGTTTGGTTTTCATTGGCCCCCATTCTGTTCTGTCACACACCTACACCTTCATGTCCTGGCACCTGCCAGTCAAATGGGCTTCATGTCTCGCCTCTTCTACAGACTCAACTCCTATTGGTTCATTACGGTGAGCCTCTTTCTCATTATTTGTACCTATAATGTAATTGTACATCATTTAAGGATTTATAATGATAAATTAATTGCTTCTTAGTGGGTTTGTGGCACTGCCAGAGTGACCAGAAAGCAAATAAATATATAACATGCCAAAAATGGAAATTCAGACAAAGGTTTTTCCTTATCATTAAGTATTAATATCTTACAGGCAACACGGTTTAAACGTGTAGTTGAACTTATTTACATTTAATTTCTGTTGTCTTGCAGGCAGACCAGCTGATTGAGCTTCTCAACTCTAAAGGAGAGACCAACTGATCACTTGTTCTTACAGTACCTGACTGTGAAGGGAAACATCCACCTTCTTCCAGATGTCACATTGGATGACACACAGTCACATGACGACGCTGTCTGTCTGGCCAGTGCTAATAACAGTATTTTAAACTGGTGATATGTTTTTAGCAAGAGAACACTTAGGTTTTCTTTATTTTTAGTATCAAAACCTTTCAGCCTGGAGGCCAAATAAAAGGCTAGATTGAAGCCAAATCTTGTTTCTTGACACTAGACATGTCATGTCACACAAATGCTCTAGGATTAAAAGTAAGTACATTTCTACTTAAGAACTTAACTAAAATCTCCATTAATCTGCTGTAATAAAAATGTGTTTAGTTTATGGACCAAGTAACAGTGTGATTCACCTCTGTCAATCACCAAATGCTGAAGGCATTCTTTCTGGTTTCTCAGTTCTTTTGAGATGACTTATAATAATATATATAATTTTCATAATCGTCATTTCACAGCCAGAAACGCCTGTATGATTCACAAGTTGTTTGATTTCCTGACATGCAGGACTGCCTTAGTGATCTGATTTTCTGCATGCATAACTGAAATGTATGTAAAACGCTAAGAAAAATGAATTTCTATGATTCAGTGATGATGATGTAAGATATTGGATGGCTTTATATACCATGAGTTCCTCAGCTACGTTAAGATATCTCTGTACTGATGGGCATTTTGTGGCCTTACTGACATGGGCCAAACACAGAGTAATATCTTTATTAACTATTTACAAGACTTCTTTATAGTGGAAGCAACTAAGTCGTCCTCTGACACTAAGTATGCTTAATGATCTCAGAAAGCACTGAAATGTAATGAGGTATTTCTTTGAACATGCTCATTTATATTTCATTTGATGTAATATCTTAAGATTGTGACTGGTTGGTGCATGAAGTGAATACTACACTACTGTATAATAACGCATGAAGAAAGAAAACCATACTGTATGTACTGTTGCTACTGTACGGATGTGTATGCACTTAAGATTTAATTTAATTTAGAATAAATAATGTCTTACAGCTTCTCTGTGTGTTTCTAATGTAGAGAATTCTAGATGTCAGTTTACACTCTCTCTCCCAGACATTAGTTTAATTACATTGATTAGTGCTCACAAAGCACCTCCAGTAACAGAATAGCAGGACAGGACGCTGTTTCTTTTCTTTCTTTATTATAATATCATACTACCATAAGATGTACTTGCAAATTGATTAATCTACTGCTGACTCATTCAAGAAACTTCCATTAGTTTGTATGGCCATTCCTTTAAATAGGAGCAGATGTTATGGCGTCTGTCAGTCTGTGCATAGTTTACTGTGTAGTTCTCACTCCATTAAAGCAGCATGTCAGTGTGGTGCAGGTATACAAAGTTTCAAACTGTAATGACATTGCCTAAATTACAAAAGGCGCACTTGTAATAAATACATGCACTGAAGCACCCGAGCCATGTCGGATCAAGTTCATCCTATAGCACCATATTGTCTGTCACAGACAGCCTCATGTTCTCTTGGGCTTTGGGTCAGTCTCATTAACCACTCTGACTTCATTTCTGCGGCTCACTCCTCCACTTTCGCCACATTAAAAAGCTAGGGAAGGAAGTATTTAGTTATTTAGACCAGTGGTGGTTTAGCAACACTGAGTGAAATATGAAATACTGTTAATACATGAAAATGTACTATTTTTAAAGTAAGTATGTCACCCTAGCAAACACCACTACAAAGGAGGGCAATATTAGGCATACCTACAGTTTATCTGACATATCTCTGTTGTTAAGTTTCAACGTATGACCAGTAGTTCACCCTATATTGTAAGTTTTAGTTAATTGCTTTAAAAACTCACATACCAACATGCTGATGACTTCTTTTATTGCTGACAAATGCTGCTACTAGGCATTTGACCTAAATCTCTAATCAATTAAGTTTGTAAATGATTAACTTATATTGGTCCATTCCTTTCAGGTAAGTATCTGCACTTTGTACAGAAGATTTAGTAGATCTTGCATTTTTTGCATGAGGAGAAAATGCATTAGTACGCTTAAAGTACATTCCTCAGGGAGGTGGTGTGTTATCAGCCACTGAGGTTGCTTGTATAAGCAAGAAAAAGAGCATTTTTTTCTAAATAAAATGAGTGCAATCCCCCTGCTCTCTGAATACTACAGTGAGTGCTGCAATGAAGTAGCTCTATACTTGCCACTGCTTACATGTAACATGAACCAAGGCATAAATACAAATCCAGGTTTCTTGTCACTGCAACAGAGCGATAACTACATGATCATCCTGCCCCTGCCACAGCATCTCCCCCTCAAAGTCAACCAGCCTCTGCTTCCTCGCTCGTAGAAGAATCCCAACCAGTTTATTAGAGATAGTCACATAATGCTCAAACAGTTTCCCAAATTCTACAGTGATAACTTTCCCATCGCTGTCGCTTCCATCCCCATCTTGGTTTCTAGGTTCTCCGATGTTCCTTATCACCTCACATAGCTCCTGAACCTCTTTGCTGATGTGTGTGTGAGCATCCTTCCCTCGCTGCTCTGTAACGGAGCCCTGCAGGGGCCTCCCGTAGTCGTCCTGCCCTTTCTGAGGGACCACCACACTGGGCCTGGTGTCTTGACTGAAGGGGTTCTGCTTCTGGTACTCTCGGTGCTCATCAGACCACTTCTGCCAGTTCTCCTTTAAGCCTTTCACAGACACAATGCACACCGCAGTGTCGTCGCTAAACTGACCAGGAGCTGGGGTGTCATCTTCAGCTTCCATGACGGCAGTGCTCTGGCTGTTTGTCCCCATCACTGGCTCTGCTGAGGAACAGATTACATAACTTTAATTTCTACGGGAATACTGTTATAGCCACTCAGTGAACTGTAGCCCTTTCCTGCATTTATTGCTATGTTGTTTAAAAAACAGCTAACTAAAATCATCTAAATAATATTTGGCTTTCAAGCGTAATATTATTTTCCACCTAATTATCATTCTACTGTTATGTTCTTGGTGTGCTTTTGTATCTGTATAGGAATCTATGGTAACTTAGGACAGAGAGTTCAGCAGACACTCTCAACAACAAATGTAGGCTAACTGACAATTCTACAAAAGTAGAAAATCAATATCAGTTCATCATCAAAAATAGAAGAAGGGAACACCCTGCTTTGTACAGTAACATATAGGCCTATCTATGCAACCTTCCAGAGATTTAGAATAAACGATTATCAAACAAGATCCAACTTACATGTCAAACACTGACTCACTCGATCCTCACTTCACCTGCAATATGTTTCATTGCAGCCAAAGTGCAAACAAGTCCTGCGGTTGCATTGTAACTATGTAAGTTTACAATACAGCAGCACTGCTGACAGCAGCAAGAGTGCTTTTCTGTCCCGTGGCAGAACCGTTCTGATGGACACCAGTGTCAGCCAGTGACCTGTTAGTGAAGATCCGGGCAGCCAATCACTGATCAAACAGGGAGACAAGGTGCCTCTGAAGTGAATTGTCTCTGAGTAAAGCCAGATTACAGCCTGGAGAGGAGAGAGGAGTTTATCCGAACATGCCGCTGCAGAATAGTTACTGATTACAAAAGATTGTAGGTGACGTGTTATTATTTTGGTTTAAAAAAACAACCAACCAGCAAGCAAACAATATAGTTAGTTAAATGTGGACAAAGTCACCAAAGTACATTAAAAATCTTAAAGCACCAGCAGATAATGATAAAACAAGTTAACCGCCTCTAGATATGAATAAAAATGCGCACATAAAAAAAACAAGCACATTGCACAGGTAGTGTATTACATTAAACTGAAAGACAAGACCGCATTCTTCTCCATTTATGGTGATTTGGTCCCCAAGCGGTACTTTTGTTTCAGGGCTCAGTTTTAAACCGGACGAGTTTGAATCTGCAACAAATATGGCGACCTCCAACAAGCGATCATGCCTTCAGTATCTACTACATCTGGCCCAAGATAATTTGGACTTCAGGTTGCCGGTAACCTTCATAAACTACTCTCAGTTTCTGTCTTCCTCGTACTGTGAGTGTTTAATTTGAATTGCCGTGAAAAGAGCAGGATTTGGCAGACAGGAGTCCATCGGCGTGCTGCGTTAGCCACTTGCTAACTGCGAGAGCAGCTTCACCTGTTATTAACTACTGTAAGTTAAATGTTTGCGGCGGCGGAATTAGATTTAGACTTTGGTTTTACGTGCTTGATCACATGATAATATCACAATAACACATTTCTCCGCCTGACCTCCCCCCGTGTGTACTCCTATCGACTTGCGGATATACAAGTTCACACTTGCACCATCACTATTTCTTATCATACATGTAACGTTACACTTAACTTACTGTTATGTGAATATGACCAATACGGATGCTAGCACAAGGTGACATTCATTGTATACAGGATACACTTGATCTGCAGTAATGCACACTTGTAAATAAGCAGAATCCTGCTCTGTTTTGGTGATGTCTTGTTTTTAAATATAATTATAAATGACTCTACTTCAGTGATATCCTATCCCCCCAATGTAAACGCCCAATATAATCTACTTTTTATTAGCCTGCCGTATGAACTCTGGGGGTTTGGAGTTTGAGCGGGGTGGACATTTACTACACAGCAAGGATTGGACAAAAAAATTGCATTACATCATATACATTATCTAAATTCTATAATCTAGAAACTTGACCCATACCAAACAATAAAGTTAAGGATATTTTGACCTCTCCTGCAATAAGTTAGACTTTTTTTTTCTTTATATGTCTCTCTTAAATCCCCTGACCATATGAGGGTGCACTAACAAATCATTACTGTTTCCCTTTAATCTGCCTGTTTGTGTATTGTTTTTTAAATATTCTCATTCTTGCAGGAGGTTAAGGCTTTGCTGTCTCTCAGAGGAAAACCGTTCCATCCTAGTATAAACTTCAACGAAAAGGTTTGCAGGTTAAATGTATTTTAATTCTTGTCCTTTTGTTTTTCCCAGCTGTTTTAAATAAATCGATATGATGGTGGATGATTTGACAGCTACCACATTAGAAGGTTTCCATCCTGTAGTTCAGCTATTCATTATAAATGAAGCATTGTGGTGCTACAGGGATGCCCCGGCCTACAAATCACATTCTGGGAATTGTTGGATGCCTGTAAATAATATTATAAAGAGTGCATGTTGAGGACCTGCTCTATATGAAAAGTTGTTTCATTACGATTTGGTGTATTATAAATACAACCGAATTGAATATTCCAGAGAGAACATGCTTGTTTGGTACAGATCCCAGCAAATATGCCATCATCATCATCATCATTTTTACATACATTTTTCAGTGAACATAAAATTTAAAAAAAAATCCTGACAGATATTGCAATATCTGTCAAAAATATTGCATATTGTTCAGACCCAGTGTAGACCCCATATCACCCCACTCACTCCTCTCTTTGCTTCTTCTCTAGTCCCCTTTCTGGTGTCTGGATGGTTTGTCTGAGGAGGATGTCCGCGGCATCATGGCCAGATCTGTTTGTGCAAAGTAAGTGTTTTTTGCTTTATGAGAATGGCAGTGTTAGCCCTGCAACTGTGGTGATGGAATGGCATCAACATGAGGCACATATTGCCTTTAATCTTGATCTGTGCCTTGTTACATTGGCAGGTTTTCTGTGCTATAGTAACTGAGCATAGCTGTAGTTCATGTTGCTTTATCCTTACAGGTCCGCATTTGAACTATGGGGCCACGGACAAACACACAGTGAACTCAAAACATCCCTCTTAAGCTACCCAGCAGAGAACATGGTCTGTTATGCTACGGTGCCATTGTGTTGGACAGACCAATCCCTGCAATTATAACAAAACATTCATATGAAACATAGAGTCTAAGCTAATATGTTATTTCCGTGCTATTTTTCTACATCCCCCTGCAGTCACCATTCATGCACAAAGACTCAACTTACAGAATCAATGTCTACACTTTTAACAAGACCCTGGAGTTTTCAGACAGAATCAAACGGATAGATGTGAGTATTTAGATGTTTGTTTGTGTCTGTGTGGAAATGAATGACTGAGTGTGAATGTGAAAACATATAAATGTGTGTGGTGTATGTGCATCTTTTTTAACATCTGTCTGTGTGTGTGCAGAATGTCATGTTTTGTAATCTCTCTCCAGGCTATGGAGTATCTTCCCTTTGAAGGCACAGTGAGCCTGAAGAGCCCCCAGCATGTTTTCTGCTTGCTGGAAGATTACGGCACAGACCCCAACAACATCCCTGAGCATCCAAACTATATCTATTTTGGCCGATGGGTGAGATACATTTCACTGCCTGTTTATGTTGACTAATAAGGGTTGGTCTGCAACTGAACACCTTTAATCTTTACACACTTCTGCGCCAGATAGCGGATGGACAGCGTGAACTGATTCGCTCCCACAGTGTTAAAAACAGACACTTCATAGGAAACACCAGTATGGATGCTGGGCTCTCATTCATTATGGCCAACCACGCTAGGGTCAAAGAGAATGACCTTGTCTTTGACCCATTTGTTGGCACAGGTGAGATGATCCTGTCACCGACACTCAGACACACATGCGTAGCTACCGGCAGTCACGCACGTGGAGAATTCTGTGTCTGTGTAAATAGATTCAGTTCTTCGTCTCTTGGTCTGTTTTAGGGAGCCTGTTGGTAGCATGCTCTCAGTTTGGAGCCTATGTCTGTGGAACAGATATTGATTACAACACTATTCATGGCAAAGGTAAGTTTGGTTTGCACAGAGCTCACACGACACATCATTTGCAGCCTATTATATGTTGGGATTGTGGCTTCGTCTGTCATTTTTATATTATATTTCAGTTCACATATTGCTTCAGGTCATTGCTGTGTTCACAGCCAACAGTGGCAGGACCAGGCTCTGACTGCTATCCAGATTTCGTAAAAGTGCCTTTGTCTTTCAGGAAGGTCGAGCCGTAAAAACCATAAGTGGCGAGGACCTGATGAGAATATCAGAGCCAACCTGCGGCAGTATGGAACAGAGAAGATGTATTTAGATGTAATGGTGTCTGATGCATCCAAGCCTGTGTGGAGGGAGGCTGCTCTGTTTGATGCTGTCATCACTGATCGTAGGTCAATTAATTATTCATATATATAAATAACAGACCACTATTAACATTTTAGGCATGCTGAGTGTGAAAACATGTATCAATAGCTTTTGTGTTATTCCTGCTTTTGTCTTTCTTTTTTATTGTTTTTGGGTTTGTAGCAATATCGATACAGTATTTCAGCAACCATGTGCTCCAGCTACACCTGTGCAGTCTATTGCATTTATATCACAAGATTTTGTTTTTCTTGTTTGTGATTCCTATGTGGTCCTTTTGACGTCAGCTCCATATGGTATCCGTGAGTCCACAAGGAGAACAGGCTCCCACAAAGACAATACTAAACCGCCTGACGGCATGTAAGTTCATCTGATACTCTGACTTAATGAAAAAATTAACCTTAATTAGTTCCAAGGCATGAAATACCGATTACGAACTACAGTAAGGCCATATTTTACTCTAGAGCAGGGGCAGATTTTCATTCCAGCCAGGTTTTTTTCACTGATGAGTTCTTCCCCTCTACTTGAAGGAGCGCTAATCGGGCACCATTGTCATTTTTTTTGTTCTCAATAACCTTGCCCAAGTAGGTAAATTTAAAAAAAAAAACGAAAGAGAGAAAAAAAGAAACAAACTCATTTGAAATGTTGTTTTTCTTTTGTTGCTCTGGTCTAAACATGCTTCTGTATATTTCTTCTGCCCAGCTATGGAGAGTCTCACGTCCCTGTTTCACAGGCGTACCACCTGAGTGACATCTTCACAGATCTGCTAAACTTCGCTGCCCACCACCTGGTCATGGGCGGGAGGCTCGTCTATTGGCTGCCTGTCTACAGACCAGAGTGAGTAGACAGACCTGTATGGTGTCAGTAGCTGATAATATAAAGGTCTTCAGAAGGATGAGCTACAGTCACCAGTTCAAACCACTTGCTCTGAGTTTTAGACCAGGGTTGAAAAATGCTGTAAAGTTTGAATGCACCAAAAACAGACATGTTAATAGATTATATTTATCAATTAACAAAAGTGAGTAAACAGAAGACAAATCTAAACCAAATCAATATTTTGTGCGACCACTCTTTGCCTTCAAACAGCATCAGTTATTCTTGGGCCATACATCACTTCCAGGACTCCTGGTTCTTCTTTACTTTAGTTCCCTAAGACTTTCACTGTCCCGAAACCCTGTACGCAGGATAAGCGGTTGACGGTGGATGGATGGATGGACTTTCACTGTATTTTTGGGGGCATTTTCATGCTGCAGAATAAATTTGGGGCCAATCAGATGCCTCTCTGATGGTATTGCATGATGGATGATTATTTGCCCGTACTTCTCAGCATGGAGGAGACCATTAATTCTGACCAAAATCCGACTATGTTTATTTCAAATTATGACTCATCAATCCAGAGTATCTGCTGCCATTTTTCTGCAGCCCACTTCCTGTGTTTCTGTGCATAGTTGAGTCTCTTGACCTTGTTTCCATGTTGGTAGTCTTCCATGAAGGCCACGTCAGCTGACAAATTAAGTTCACAATTATTATTCTGTTGTTGTTTAAAAACCTTTCTTGGTGTGTGGAAATTTATATTTTGATTTGAGGTGAGTTTTGAAGTGTACTTTGTCCTCATAGGCTTAGATTGAGAGAGATTTTTGCTGAATTGTTGCTTTTCTCCAACTAATATTTTGCATCAATAGGGGGCAGGCTCATGCCATAAACCAGAACCAGGTTTGTTGTCAGCTCAACCTACAACATTTAAGTCTATTTTTGGGGCTAATTAATTCCCCACTTAACCAAACAACATGAAGCAAAGGAGGATTATAATGTAAACATGGGTACATTTTATTTTTCAGTCTAATTAGTGCATATGATTAAATATGGCTTTGTAAATGAATTGAAGGAAAATGTAACACAAACTGTATTGAATATCTGTTTATTAATCAGTTTTGACACTTAACTTAATGAGGTGCTAGATTTCTGTGTAGCTCTTTTAGTTTAAGGCCAGCAGACTTGCACACTAAGAACTTTTCCACTTGGGATTTTTACCTTGCAGCGTTTCCCTGAAGCACTATTCCATTCCCGCTAACATAAAACATGACCCTGCGTTTGTAACCACCTGTGTGACACTGACACTGCTTACATAGAGTAGTATACAGGTGTGTTGAGGTTTTCCTAAACCTCAAACCACAACTGACAGCTCCTTTCTATGTTGGCTCCAAAAAGACGGCTCTTCTGAAACAAAGTTGTGCATTGTTAAATATTCTGTGCATTAGCAGGAAGTGAAACGCTGACTGGAAGTGCACGTGTAACCGTAAAGACAGCTGCAGAAATGGACTTAGGGGAAGAACAACCCTGCAAAAACCTGGCATGATCTCTCTCTGGTCACTTAATATAAGACTAGAAAGAAGATGGGATAATAACGCATCCTCATGTTTTTAGTATGTAAGAGAAAGAACATGAAACCGTGCAAACGTCTGGACATTTGCTGTTGTGTGCACGCGTGTGTGCATCCATACATATGCATGAATATGCGTGTGGTCTTGTGGATGCATACATGTGTGTCATCATGTTCACAAATTTGTCTTTGCTACTCATCTACCGGCACTGGACTCTGTGTGCTTGTCAGAGCGCCATGCCAAAATAAACGTTTGAGGCCAGGCAAGTCAGAAATGTGAACTGTCTGTCTCTGTAGTCTGACCTGTCTGTGTGTGTGTGTGTGTGTGTGTTTCTGCATACAATCACACGTGTGTTTTGGAATATGTGTGTCGGTGTATGTAAGCCCAGACGTAGTCTGTCTCCTGGGCCTAATCTGGGGCTCTACTGAGGAGATATCGTGTTTCTGTCACCCCACATATGTGTGTATCTGCGTCTATGGCTGTGATAGAAACAGCGGGGATTGTGTGTGTCTGCTTCATGAGAATGGGGAGTGTGTGTGAGTTTGAGTGATGACAGGTGGCACAAAGTCCTGTCAGCAAAAAACGGCGTCTAGAACCAGGTCAGACCTCTTAAACTCTCTTCCCTTAAAAAATAAATGAAGGGAGAAAAAGTATCAAGACAGATGATGAAATATCCATCATCACAGCCATAAAGTGACCTAATTACAACATAAACAAGTGAAGTGAAGAAGTAAGGTGATACGTGTGTCAATGAGTGTAAATGAGCCATGTTTTTATTTTCAGGTCATAACTTATAAGTTGCTAGAGGCCACTGCATCAGCATCAGATTTTTCATGCTGTGAAGTTGAGAGCACATGTACATATTTGCTGTTTTTTTTTAAAAAATAATATGGGATTTATAATATTTAAAAATGTGTTTGATGCATTTCAAATAATTTGTTTTGTATAAAGTAGGGCTGTAACTAATGATTATGTTCATTATTGACTAATCTGCCAACTATTTTCACAATTATCGACTAATCAATTAGTCTATAAAATGTCAAGAAAGTGTGAAAAATGCGAAAAATCACAATTTTCCAAAACCCAAAGTGACATCTTTAAATTACAATGAATAGCAGGAATTCTTCAATTTAATAAGAAACAAACAAAACTTTCACATTTTTGCTTGAAAAATGCTAGAAACAATTCATTAATTATCAAAATAGTTTGTCGCTAATCGCTGCAGCTCTAGTACACTTTACACTATATCATTTTGTACCAAACAAAATGCCTCATCATGGCAAAAAAGAAAACTATTGTTTAAATTAATGTGACACAAATAAAGCCTGTGTGCTGTGTAGCATTTTGTGTGAACATGTCCTTTTACAAAGTCAGAGACTCTGATAGAGGGTAAAAAGCTCTGAAGGTGAAAGACTGCCCCTGCTTAGACAAGTCGGGCTCCTGTCTAACTACTCCTGATTGACAGGAGAGAATTATGGTTTGGCTGCATCACCACTAGTAACTGTGACAACCAAACATCCTGTCGCCGCAGAGGCCCACATGTGGCCATGGCAACAGGGCCGACAAACAGTGTCGGGCAAATCTGGCTTTGACTCGGCACCATTGCTACTGCGATGGTGGTTAGGAGAAAGTGCTACTGACACAAATATGCAAACACATACATCATCCGCTCTTAATAGGCACTAACCTGGCCTGGCTAGTGACGACAGAGCCAGCAGTCGACTTGACAGGTCAGAGTCACTCTTTCCACCTTCAGCACAAAATGAGCTAACTTAGCTTTACCAGCCATGCTTTCACTGCGCTGGTCAAATGTGTAATGATTTGACTGGTGAGAGGGAAACAGAAAAAGGCATTGGGGGGAGAAAGACGGACACTGGAATGAGTAGCAAAGACAGTTGACAAAAGTTAGATAGTAATTTTGACAAGATTATTTTGTTTACCAGCAGCATTTTTATGTCCTTCAGACAAAATAGGAAGTGCATTGTTTTCACCACGTCCTTAAACATTTCTCTCATGTTGCTGTTGAGGTGCCTGGGTGAAGGAAATCGCCCTACCTCTGTTTTTTCTGTCTCTCTGCTTCTCACTATGAAGACTGTAACTGTCTCTGTTCCCTTTGCAGGTACAGTGAGGAGACGGTACCTCTTCATCCATGTCTCCGGCTCATAAGTAACTGTGAGCAGACGCTCTCCAGCCACACCTCACGACGCCTGATCACCATGGAGAAAATCAAGGAGCCTGAGGTGTGTGCATAATACTTATAAAATGCATTTGCATTACAGCTGACAACTCAATCAAGACAAAATTCATAATAAAAAAAAACAAACAATTTTGACTATCAACTGTATCATTTTTTTAACAAAAATGTCAGACATTTTGTTTTTTTTAAGAATAAGAAGTGTTGCTTTTCTTTGTCATAGTTAACTGAATAATCTTAGAACAGAGTCGGTTTTGCTCTGTTGGTTGGGGAAAAAAAGGCAATTTGAGTAAGTCACCTTGTGCTCTGGGAAATTAAAAAACTGCTGTGTTCTGACATATTAAACAAAAAAACATTAATTGAGAAGTACAAATGCATTCTCTCGTTTGAGTAATGTGCAGGGAAAACTAGTTATTTTACAGGTCTTAAAACATGCTTTCTGTCATGAGGCCTGATCGATTTCTTCACCCTTTGATTGGAAGTACAAGTTCTTAAAGGGATATTATGTAGTTTCCAGCGGCCACTAGCGGTGCGGTTCTAAGATTTCAACCAGGTGTGTACTGATACGCGTGCTCGCTTGAACTCATGAGCGAGCATAATCTGAAACACAACCGCAGAACCGAAAAAAGGCAGTGTGACAGCGGTTATAGACAGACAGAGCTGAAACGCAGGAAAACTCCCGCTGCAGCGTTACAGTAATAGTTCTATCAGCTGCAGGTTGAACTAATCCACGCTCGTTACATGATCACTGTACATTTGCTGCATTTAGCCGACGTGCTACATCGTTAGCTCGCCTGCAGCTTTCAGTAACTAACTTTACCATCTGTGTATCTGTCACTGGAGGCTCAGCAATGTCAGAATGGTTAACTTAAATGTACTGAATGATAATGAAATGGGTAGTGAGCTGGACTGAATATTATAAGATTGTGTCACACTTTATAACAGATCACAGTGACTAAGTAACTTTACTGTAGTGTTAGTGGATGGCACTTCCTCTGTGTTGTTGTGAACATTTTGTTGCAGCGTAAATTATGTGGGTCACGTTAGTTACAGCAACTGAGAGGTGGAGAGGCGGTGTATCAGTATTGGTAAAACGACAATAAACCTAAAGTGACCGTTACGAAGCAAACAGTGGCAGGTCCGAGCTACTGTAGCGTTAGCTGGCTGCATCACTAACGTTATAGGCTAACATTAGTAAACCAATCACTCCACATTTGCTTTTTACCGTTACATCTTTTTTTGCAGGCTAAATCAACAGTGGTACACAGGATAGTAACATGGGTTGCGTTAGTTGGTGAAGTATTATGGAAAACGATGTAACTTTGCACCCGACATTAGCAACTGCTCGGCGTAAACCGGGAGAAGCCCCTGACTGCAGTGTGCAGATCGGGGCGGGGCTCAACGTGGGTCAATGTGGGCGGGGGTCAAACGTTTGACCCCGCCCACACCGAGCACTGCCCTTCCAAGAAGCACGAGAAGCCCCGTCTCCCTCGTCTTCACTTGAGATTTACGTTCGTGGAAATGGATGGAAATTAGCC
>JAPMOB010247957.1:0-13015 GCA_029875015.1 Lepomis gibbosus
ATAGGCTCCCGCGACCCTGTACGCAGGATAAGCGGTTGACGATGGATGGATGGATATCTGCCACTGTTAGCGCAGCAACATAACTAAGGGAGACGTAGCTTAGATAACAGTCAGTTTCAAACCAGTGTACCTAAAGTTCAAAACTTATCAACCAACTAGAGCTGCAATTATTCATGGATTAGTTGTTACTGAATGTATTAAACGTTATTAAATTTATCTATAACTATTTTGATAACTGATTAATTGGTTTGAGTAATTTTTAAGAAAAAAGCGAGATCCCGCAATAACTGCAGAAAGAATGTCTGCCAATATGCATTCGCTCATTCATACTGAATAAATATTTCCGGCATAATCCCGCAATCATGTGTGCTATCACACAGTGATCTAGCTATCCAGAACCAGCGGCATAGAAAAGTACCAGGCACCAGCATGCCGGCTGTAGCTTTTCACATAGACATCTTTTTGGCTCTGTTACTACCAACGTTCCCAGCTCAGAGGCGGATCAAATTGGACCCCCCCTTTCCGGCTCCTTACCTTTCATACAATGCAGCGAGCCAGCATATTGGTGTAATACTCCCAAAAAATAAGGCAGTGTGAAAGTGCATTATGACATACATGATACCCTTGGGTTGTGGATAGAGCAAGACATTTGAATATGTCATCCTGGGCTTTAGGAACCACTAATCAAATTTTTACAGAGTTTTTTTTTTATAGTCAGTCTATATTATCTAAAGCAGACTGAATAGCTTTGCATTGCATTGACATTGTTGTTAACTAATATGTTTGTTGTAGGTTGTTGCACCCAAACATGATTTCACCTGGTTCATAACCGATAACAATGCTAAAAAATGAACTTCATTCTAATAACTGAATTACTCATTTGATGTTGGTGAAATACTTATTTTCTAACTGCCCCTGACGATACATCCTAATGACAACACAGGGTGGCTTTCTCTCTGATTTCTAGCTTTAGGAAAGAGTTGCCCAAGTTCACAGACAAAGAACTGGTTTTACATGATTTGAAAAAGCGTATGCTTCAATGTCAACAGGACTACCAGCATTTAGCTCTGTATGCTATTTCTAATCCCTTGTGATGAACAATCAGCATGCAGCCCAGCAATTTCCACTTTTTTTCTGGCATGTCAGCTTGCTGATTCCAACAATTAGTGTTGTCACAGAAGCAAGGCCTGTTTAGGTGCTGTGGGCACATGTAATTTTAGGCATAGAACAGCTGCAAAACGGCATATTCATTAAGAATCTAGTTCACAGCAAATGGAGCACTTTTGCCATTTAATGAGAAGACACCTTTACACTGTATCTAACTTCTTACATCATACTGTATATCCTCATGGGAAATTAAGGGAAATGATCTGAATTTAATCTCTAATTTCTCTCGAAAGCAGAAGCCCTGAAGACATTTTGGACAGGAGGTGAACAGACAAGAATGGACAAAGTAGTTAAGTGAATTCAGCAGTCAGCATTTCAGGTCCTCTTGATGCTTTCTATGAGACAAATTACACCCATATTTTCTCAGGTGGCCTCTCAGTGATTGAATTATAAGGTGGGCATATCTTAGATTTACAGCTGATGTGAACTAGTGACTGATATTACACATTTTGGTGGGCTGCTTAAACCTCTGAGGCATGAAATGAGGCAAAGAATTAAGATCTTCAGCAAGATTTTTTTTCTGTTGTCAGCAAAACGTCAAGAGGAAAAGACCTAAAAATATAATTCTTTATCCTTGGGCTTTTTATCAACTAATACTGCAGCAACTCTCAAAACTGAGGAGTATTTGAGTTTTGAGACTTACTTTACTGGAAACTGGACAATGTGTTATGAGTGCATTAATGTGTACTGTCAGAGGGTGCAAGACTTTTCATTTCATAATCAGTCATTATACATAAATTCCAAATGATTAAACTATATGGGAAAACCTTGTCAGAATAGGCTAATATACTTTAGGGGACTGAAGTGTCAAAAATTACATTATAAGTTAATATAATATCAATATTAAATTATAAGTAGATTTTTACAAGGATCTTGAAAGGAATTGATTAACATTTTGGGAAATGCACTTTCTTGTCAAGTGTTACATGAGAAGATTGATACCACTCTCACATCTGAATGGTAAATATGAAGCTACCGAGACCAGCTGGTTAGCTTAGCTTAACGGGGAATGGGGGGGAAACGCCTGGCTCTGTCCAGAGGTACACTTATACCTGCTCCCACGTTAGGAGCATAATTGGGTCAGAGTAAGAAGCTAATAAGACAATAAAGCTACAGCTACTCACAGGCACTGGAGGCGGGACTTGCACAGTGATGTCATCAGCATCTACAGGAGAGTCCAACCATGGCCTTTCATCTGACGACTGACTGTCAGGATAGCCTTTTCTTTTACCTGGCTGTGACAGCTGACTCTTGGATCTCCTGGGTATACCTTCCAAGTCTTGGTTCTCGCCATTCTGCAGAAACAAAACATTGTTGGAGAGGGATTCATAACGTTTTAGTGAGAGGTGTGTGGGCACATTTCTCTGTGGAGTGTCGGACTGAAATTACCTTATCTGAAGAGTATTTCCAAAGTTCTACACTGTCCATGCTGTTTCTCTTGGTGAATTTAGGTCTTGCTCCTACAGAAAACAAATAAATAAGTAAATAAACATTACTACATAACTCAGTACATATCATTAAAACAAAGCATCTCACAACTGTAGATTCTCTTAAACAGTTTAGTCAATTCAAAGCCTGCAATGAGGTCTTTGTATTTTCCCTGCAGCAACTTGTCATGCCAGCATTGGTCCCATGATGTTCAGTGTGGATATGAGGTTTAGGCAGACAACCAGGCAAACAATCTGAATCAGAGTCTGTTTGCCAGCTCTGCACCAGAGAGGAAAATCTAGGACATGGGTGTGAGTTTCTGCCCGGAGGAGGGTTCATGAAGAGCAAATACACAAATGCCAGTGTGCTTGTTCATATAAAGTTTGTGCAGCTTCTCCACACTTCATTTTATATGTTTCAGATGCTCCCAATAATGTGAGTTGAGGGGAATCTATAATAATATTGAATTTTAATACTTGGGGATTGTGTTAAAAAAAACTTTCAGCTTTATAAACAAACCATCTACGTTAGACGGGGGGTAAACGCAAGAAATCTTCATTTTACCCCAAATGTTTACACACCCTTTGCTTTCTCTCACATTTAGCCTCAGCTCAGACGTGTTATGTCTGTCTCACCTTAAGTTAGTTTTACATTTATATGGCTACCTTGTGTACACACAGTATTCCAGCTAGCTTACTCAAGCCTACTTGCTATTTTTGTCATTAACATTGAAGAGCAGAATCTAAAAACAATTTTAAAGAAAATTTAAAATCTATTATCTGCAGTTTAAAGATAACAGATTAATTTACTAAACCGGGCAGTCTACATTTAAAACTCCTCAGCCATTTCCTAGAGATTGGTAGTCACTATTTTTTAATTCCCATTTCTGTGAGATGGGAGGGCAAGCACAGCTCCAAGACAGCTTCCCCTAATCGCAGTTTGGATAGAGCAAACAGACACGTCTCTGTTGTACATTCAGATGCAAGCACACACACACACATACACACACACACACACAAACAATTAAAAGCACACACACAGAGTTGGGCATTTTTATCTGCTGCACCCTTTCCCTTGCCATGGCTAAAGAAACCTGCTTGCACATTAAAGATATCAGCTTACATAAGGGCGTCAAAAACACTGGTGGAGTAGACGACATCGGCCCAAAGTGAACTAAAGTCTGCAGCTGGGCCAATTGAGTCACTATTACATTCCACAGCAGGCAGGGGCACCATAACATTCTTTTGTTTATTTGTTGTCCCAAACCCATTGTTATATATGGATTTTAACATTCTACATGCAATATCTACAGCAGAATAAATCATAAAGAGAATCATACAGGAATTCAATTTACAATAAACCTAAAATCAGTGGACATTTGACCCCAGCTTCAACTGTTAGGCACAAACTTAATTATTACTTTATAAGGACATTGTACTCTGGCATCATCTATGTTTCCCAAGTGAAAGTCTAAGCTAATGTTCACATATACATCACAGATATTCATTTTACTGTTAAAAGCTCTTCACAATATGCAATAAAAGCTCTTCAGTCCTAAAGGACAAACACCCCTGCTGTCATATTTAGACTAATATGTGTAAATTAAACTGGCATTGCCTGCCTCATTATCTCAACAACTATAATTAGTGTGATCACTGACAATGTAATGTTTTTATGACATATTAATATTACAAGGTTTCCAGTGTCATTCCATCACTAACATTAAGTCTATGACAAACATACAGTCAATTAAGGGCTGAAATATATCAATGTTCTCGCACACCAGTACCTCAAATGCCTTACTAGTGTCTAACAAGAACTCTGGTATCTGACAAACCCTTTGACATTACACCTACAATTTCCATAGACTTGAACATGTGGCATGAGAGATGTGTTTCATTTAGGTGTAACGTTAACATGATCTCTCGTGCCGCTCCTATACGATACACTTTATAGTGTATGCACACATTAGCCACACCATCACTACGTCCAACATAACAAAATTAACTTGTAGGAGTAGGTGTGGCGATGAGAAAAGCAAGAATGGGGGTTGGTGTTGTTCAAAGGTAACAAAATCTGCCTCCCAGCACCTCTAAAGCCCACAAATTGACACATTCTATCTCATATAAAAGGTAAGATACAGAATTTAAAGTATCACCTTGCATCTCAAACTCTGAACTGGAGGGTGAAAGGTCGCTCTCATTGACACCCAGAGCATCCATCAGCTGTTCCACATTCATTCTGGCTGTCAGTTCCCCATTTCTGTCTCCAATCTGAAGAAGAAATGAAGAGGCAGGGATTAAAGAGACAAACAAGTTAAAATGAGGTTGAATGCCGGAAGCCATAATTTTACCAAAAGGTTCATTCTTTTAGTCTCTGTAAAAATGTCTCACTTCTTTAGAGATGTCCAGGTGCTTTCGGGCATAGTGGAGAGCTTGTTTGTGGTTCCCTAAAGACACGTATGCATTTCCCAGACTCCAGCAGGCACGACCCTCACCAACTCTAAATATGTAAGAACATACAGACAAATTTAAAAAACTATTCCTGAGCTCATGGACAATTGTCTGTATAGATTAGATATCGCTCATTCTCATTTCACCTGTCAGTGAGCTCCTGTGCTATGTACAGGTGTTTCAGGTGGTAGTCTATGGCCCTCTCATACTGCTGCAGAAGAGTGTAGGTGTTTCCAAGGCTGTAGCAGGCCTGAGCCTCCATCACCTGGTCCCTCAGCTGCCTGGACAGCTGCAAGGTTTTCCTATAGAAAAAGAAACAGAAGGATACAGTGAGAGAATGAAACATTGAAGATGTAGAGGGTAAAAAAGGAAGAAAGAAAGAAAGAAAGGTGAGGGAGTTGAAGGATGAATAACAGAGTTTGGGGGTGAAAGAGAAAAGGAAGAAATAGCCTTCCAGTACTTTCTTTTTTGTATTTTAAATCTACTCAACTACATCATGAGACCTATTTTTTCACATTCATTTTCTACTTACTATATAATTTGTATTTGCCAATTTTTTTACTCTTGCAGAAATTGGGTCACTTCACCTTCACTCCACTAGATGTCAGACTCCCCTCTTTCCTCACCTGTAGTACTCCGTGGCTGTGTTGAACTGGCCCAGGAATATTAGGGCATTCCCAAGGTTACTATAGGCTCGCCGTTCTGCTGCTTTGTCCCCAAATTCTTTGGCTATAGATAATCGCTGTGAATGACAGAGCAGAAAGGTCAAGTCAAACAAAAATTCACAATATTTTGAATCTACCTTTTAATTTTAGCGGCTCAATGGCATCAAATGTTAACTTCTCATGTAATTTGACCTTACTTGGCTTTTATTTTTCTTTACTCAGTGTAAAAGCAGAGGCAATTACACAAGCTCAAATTCTAAGCTCTGTTGGGGACAAGATTCTATGAAAAGATATTCTGCTGTAGCAGTGTTGCATCAAATAAGCTTATCTGATTCCCTTTAACAGATCTGTAATGGGAAACAGCAGTGAGACCGGCCTCTTCTATGGCGAAACAAGTGGTTTACAATAGTGACAATGGAGAGTGACAGGAAACATGGGGAGAGAGAGCCTGAAGCAATGCTTGCCAGTGATTCACCAAGTAACCAATTTCCTCTTTTTGTATTCATGTGACAGACCATCAGTCTCTGCACACTGCGTGGTGGTTCAGCATGAGTTGGATTGTGATCCACAGAAAAACTCACTAAGGTGATATTTACTTACAAAAAAGCTAAGAGTAGCATGACATGCTATATAACACTAGCATTCCACAAGATGTTAACTCAGATTTTCATTAAACACTATATTGACTTTAACCTCCATCCCTGTCCTTGCACTCACTGCCACCCATGCCAACTCTGCTACTCTGCTATTTGTATTAAATCAGACTGTAATTATACAACAACGGATTCAATGCAATCAGAAAAGTAAAAACGTTTTGAATGAGTGGTCAGTTCCCCCATCACGCTCAAACTGGCTGTGCATTGGCAAGTCTTGCTATTTTGCATGTCAAATTTTGGTCAAACTCAAATCTATACAAGGCAAACTAGATACGATCTTGTTCAACAAGAAGCAAATGGCAGTGTAGTCTGACCTCACCTCTAATCTAAATACACAAGTAATCACAGCTAGTGATAGGTGGACAAAGCCTTGTGAAGCTTTTGAGTCTTCTTTCTGATTGTGCTGAAAAAACATTGAAAGTTTCGACGCATCGGAGACAGACATGGCACATTATTACAGCGGTTTGCAGAAATTATAGCAGCCATGAACCTGACACTGCGGAGAAACAATGCACACAACGCCTCGTTTATTTTGGATTCAACGTATATTAAAAGCCTAAGAATGTTGATCTTAGCTCACTCATTAAAGTGCTGCAAGAAATGTAGCCTACATGTCGCTACCTGCCACAATGTGTAAATGTTGTTTGATGATGTTTCCTTAAGTTCTATTTATCTGCCATGACATACTTATCTCAGGGTAGGCATGTTAGAATCAATGCCAAAACTTCAAAAATCGGTCAAAACCTTTCCAGTGTTTCAGTGAAGTACAAAGCTTCAGACATCACCAGTCACGAGGAAATGGCAAGTATATACAAGCTTCAACACACTGTTTCAAACCAGTACGCTTTGCAAAGGTGAAAAGAGCTTTGGCGCCTCAGTATCAAATGTCCTATTAATAATATCATAGCGCAACAGTAAATCAAATTTTGTGATAGCCACTGTGGTAACCTTGAGACGATCCACCCCACCAGCAAATACAAGAGGCTGAGCAGGACGACAATGACATCTTGCAAATGTATTAGCCTATGTGGCACTGTGCACAAGCCACCAAAACATCCCAAACCGCATCTTAACATGTATGTTAATGGCTTGTACAAGGCAAACTAAACATACTATAGGCTACATAAAACAGAAAGGTTTATGTTCACATTTGTGAGACCTGATCTAAATAAGGCAAGATGAAAACAAAACACTCTTACTTTACATTTCCAAAACATCAAGTGCATTCCAGTGCAATACCATGACGAGGTACAAAGTAACTGAATATCTGCAAGGTGGATGACCTTGTGTCAGAAGCAAAGTCAGGCTGTTGGTCTGGCGACGCAAGGTCTGTTCTGTTCTAGGACAACAACAAAGCAGATATCTCTTATCTATGCACTATTAGCACAACAGATTTTCTCTGTTGTTTACCTCTAACACTGGTACTTTAGACACAGTGACGACTACCTGTACCAGGTTCATGTACCAACCCCCTGAACTAATTCTGCTAAAACACAAGCAGAACTCATATTGCAGTTCTAAAGCACACTTTTTTTTCAAAACACTAAACATAATTCCTTACATTTGGCACAATCTTCATGAATAAAATCTATTGTGTTCACATGGAACACACTGATATTCAAAATGCCAAGCCAACATACAGTAGGAGAGAGAGGCAAGTGGAGTAAGAGTAAGAGGACGAGGAGGGGAAGAGGCAAGACCAACGAGAGAGAAAAGAGAAAAGGCAAGAAATCTACTCTCATTACAGTAGTCAATAATTACTGTAGTGCAGAATTACAAGTGGCCCACAGTACAATAAATAGAGCAAATGTTTTATGTATGCAAGAGACTGGATATTCCTACGAACACAGCAATTATAGTTTAATTCCTGGAGATAGTGTTCCTCTTTTTCTTTACAGTATACGCAGAACAGTACATTCTGTTGTTTGTTCTTTACATAGAACACTTTACAAATCCAACTGTGTTTGCTGAGATGTATACACAGTATTTCAGAATAAATGAGTATGAAAACATAAAACTTTACAAAAGGATACTGTCCGTACAGTATGCAGTGTAACACTTAAAAAGCAAACGGCCAACTGATAAGATTATGAAAGCACTGTTTTCTGTTCATCACAGCGTTTTCCATTGGGCACATTAGTGTCCCCCCAGTTGAGGTGATTTGGGCATCTGGTAAGGATGCCTCCTGGACGCCTCCCTAGGGAGGTGTTCCAGGCACGTCCAGCTGGGAGGAGGCCCCGGGGAAGACCCAGGACTAGGTGGAGAGATTATATCTCCACGCTGGCCTAGGAACACCTCGGGATCCCCCAGTCAGAGCTTGTTAATGTGGCTCGGGAAAGAGAAGTTTGGGGTCCCCTGCTGGAGCTGCTGCCCCCGCGACCTGACCCCAGATAAGCGGATGAAGATGGATGGATGGATGGACATTAGTGTTCTGTTGGTTCTTAGAATGTCTATTAATTTGATGGGGGTGTGTTTGTGTCATTTGAAGACAAAATTGCATTTTGAGAAGACATAACATTGTGGTGTTTGCTTTTGCAAGAGACTTGTGGAGTTTTGTGTGTGAGCTTTTGTATTTGTGTTTTGAGCTTTAAGAAAATTAGCAATACTTCAAGAAAGCAATTGAGGATAAAATGTCATATGACCCTAGTAAACATTTTGAATGTCTTACCTGACGGTGGAACTTGATAGCTTCGACAAAGTTTCCCAGCAAATAGTGGGTGTTGCCCAGGTTCCCATAGGCCCTCCCCTGAGCAGCTCGGTCTCCAAGTTCTTTGACCAAACATAAGTTCATCCTACAGAGATAAGTATATAATTAAAGTAAATTAGTTATTTACTGGTGTAACATCACTGAACAATGTCTGTTGGAACTGATTTAAAGGGCTCTGCGCATGCAGATGCAGCGACCAGTAGATCATTAAAACTCCACTACATTTTTGATTTTCATCTGCTTTTTCTTTCTGGATTCATTGCTTTAAACACGTATTTCCTATGACAGAAATATCAATCATCAGAAAAGGAAGCTGGGTTTTGGTTTAAAGAGCAGCGGACCTCGAGACCATCTACACAGCCATATCCACCAAACCAGGCACCAGGGCAGACGCCCCAGAGGAGAGGAAATAGAGCCGGGATAGGAGCCATGCTAGTCTGGCTTGGACTTAAGGCTGCTCCTGGACGAAATGGGACTCATAGAGACTTCCCACATCTTTACAGAGACCTGCTCCATCAAAATCGGCAGGCGGACTCTGTGTTTATGCATCGATGATGCTTGATGCTCAAACGCACTCAAAGTGGATAGACACTGTTTCCCAAATGAAGAACTTGCTATCATGATATTTAATACCTCAAATCGATGGACATTAGACAACAGCTAAATAAAAGTCTGTAATATATATTTCTAAATGTCTGTGTTAAACAACCCATATGTTTATTATAATATGTTTTGAAACACACAACAAACTTACTGTAAAAATGACAAACTGAGCCTTTAATATGTACCTTGTGTTCTTGAATGAATCCTCTGTTTCACCTTTGACAGTATCTACATTTGATGTTAACTGCTCCATTGTTAAAAAAAATGGATAGGGCCTAGATAATTTCCCTGTGAGAGGAGCTATTACTATGGGTTAATTATGTTTTATTTATCCAGGCAACACCGAATGTGCATGCTATTTTCCAGCACCAGTCTGCTTCACTTTCATGGAGCAACACACATTCTTACCAGTGAGTTGCCTTTTTCTAGTACAACTACCGCCACTTTTTTTCTGCATTTTGCTGCACTTAAGTGTTAATTCAAAATTGATTACATCTTAACACTGATCTATACATACACCACAAAAATAAAGTGTAATATATTATTGCTCTTGTTTCCTAAAGAAATGTGGTGCGGAGATAAAATACGTGTTTAATATTTCGTGTTATTTACAAAAGGTTGTTGTCCCACCAAACTGAGCAACCCAAGAAAAAATCTCACAAAACTGCAGAGCTCTTAAACTATGAGGGAAGAGCTTTTCAAAAGTACAATGGTAATCAGTCAGTGAAGTATTTTACATGGGATGGGTTGGCCTGAATGAACCACTTTAAACAGAGAGGCAAACATGAGCCTGAATTTTGCCAGAAGCGCGTGAAACACTTAAATATTCAGCAACAATATCTTCAAATCTCACAACATCCCAGTTGTCAAGTATAACCATAGCAACATACTGTGGGGTTGCTTTTAAGATTTAGGGAGAGCAGGTTATGAGAATAAATGGAATAATGAATAGCGGCAAATTCAAGTTAACGTTATTCTGTATATGAGAGATAACACACATAGAGCCATATCAAGTCTGGACTGCTTCTTGACAACAAAATCTGTGTAACGTCTTTTAGTTCCTGTTAGGATTCAAGATGTGCCACTCAAGCCCAGATGTATTCAAGTATAGCCAAAGGGTCAACAACGGTTATAGTGACACCAATTTCAATGAGATGCTAAAACATCTGAATGTATCAATATTGATAAGAGGTCCAAATCCATTTTGACACCACAAAATGCAGTTAAACTCACTTGTCTAGGCTACCACCATGAGTTAGATTTTATGTTGTGTACATCCATCTACTGTATGTGTTCATTACTCAACAATACATACTCATAAAAGCCAGTAGCCCTTTGCAGTGTGTCTCTGACATCAGGAGGAAGGTCTCCTGGTTCCTGGGTGCAGCCCCATAACTGCTGTTTGCCCTTCGCATGAAACACATTCCCTATGTTATACAGTGCTCTGGCCTCACCAACCTACAAACAGACAATAAAGAGACACAGAAAAAAAAACAGTAAAAAGAGTGAAAAAGGATGTAGAGAGATCTCATCTGCAGATATTAAGATACAGTATGTGTGTAGATCAATTCCAAAAAAAAATGTTATTTAATTTTTTTTTTTTTATTTGTTTATTTAAAATTATATACACTGTGCATCTGGACATCCACATATGCCTACAGTAATATGCTCAAGCATTTAAAATAATTTGTAATAATGATGCATTTAATTTGTGCATCTTTCAAGATGCTCAGAAATAAACTGGAGGTATGAAAACACAGTATTTACATGTAAAATGTCACAAATATTGAACATTCTGTAGGACAGGATTTATGTGGTAGAAGTAGAAAATAAACAATATAGGCGGCAAACATCTGAATTTATTGTAGCTTTATGAGGATGTTTATGGAGAACCTATAAAAAATGTGCTTGTTACCTTGTCACCCTGTTCTTGAGAAATATCCAAATGTCGTTGACAGCACACAACAGCCTCATCAAAGCGCCCCAACACTTTTAATGTGTTACCAAGGTTGCCGCTGGCCTTTCCTTCTCCAATTCTGTCTCCTATTGTTCTGAGAAAGCAAGGAAACACACTGCTGATATTAGAGCCCGACTGATTTATCAATTTGGAGATATTAGCTACTTGCAGATAAATCTGCATTGCTGTTTTTAAAAAAGAAACAGAGTCGGATCTCTCCTTCATGTCATGTGGGTTGCATAGTTTGACCACCAGAGGCCGCACTGCAACTTCCCTGTTAACATTGCAGCACTGCAGCACCTGAGAACAATACATCAGCTGACAGGAGTCTACAGGAGCTATGGTGAATAGCTCCTGGCAGTGTGCAAACTTAGTGTTCATAAGGAGTTGTCATATCAATTACATGACTTAAATAATAATAAATAATAGTCCTCATCACCATACATCCTATCCCTCCCGTTTTTCACTGCCCTCATCCAGGTCACAGCAATGTGTTTAATGTTACAGTAGATGAGCGATGGAGGTTACGCTGCTGACAAAAATGATTGTAGATTTATTTCTGAAACAATTCGGTTCTCTCGTTTCTCTCTAATTCATTACTTCTAAATATTCTTTAACATTACTTATACTCAAATAAACATGAGCTGAACAAGTCTCTAACACAGCTTACAGCCAAACAAAGTTATCTGGCTCCGCTTTTGAATGTGCAACGTTAAGTGTGAAATCTCAAAGTTACAGGTCCTCGTTGTAGACAGTCATGTAGTATTAGATGCATTCAACCGCAGCCTTTCCTCTGGGTCACAGACGACATATTTTAGAGCCAGGTGGTCGTTAGGAAACGGTTTCTCGTAGCTTTGGATAGAATTTGACAGTGCTGGTACAGCGATAAACTAGATGCGAATATGCTACATAGCAGAAAACAGTCACTTTGGCATATGTCAGGTAATAATATTTCATGAAAAAAGAAGAGAGATAGAGAGAGAGATAGAGAGAGAGAGATATTTACTGTTTAATGTTATAGCAGTGAATATTATATATCTATATCTATATATATATATATATCTATATCTATATCTATATATATATATATATCTATATCTATATATCTATATATATATATATATCTATATCTATATATATATATATCTATATATATATATATCTATATATATCTATATCTATATATCTATATATATCTATATATCTATATATATCTATATATCTATCTATATATATCTATATATCTATCTATATATCTATATATCTATATATCTATATATATATCTATATATATATATCTATATATCTATATATCTATATATATCTATATATATCTATATATCTATATATATCTATATATATCTATATATATCTATATA
>JAPMOB010247959.1:0-17058 GCA_029875015.1 Lepomis gibbosus
TTCAGTAACACAGTAATGCATCGTTACTTGGATTAGTAACTGTAATAATATTACTGTTTTGGAAATACTGTAATAATATTACTTTTCCCAGTAACTATTAGTGTAACGGATTACTTTTCCAAAACAGTAATATTATTACAGTTACTAATCCAAGTAACGAAGCATTACTCCCCAACACTGATGATCACCTCTATGTAAACAGTATATATTTCACAGTTTTTTGGATTTTACATGGTTAGGTCTTTACCACTTTTCCCAGATGTTACTTATGGAAGTGGCAATATTCTTTAAAGAAATCAACATATGCCATATATATGTAAGTAAAGTGGATCAAATTTATAACTTACTTTCAATGGGCAAGTGCATTACTCATCTGCTCCATACTATTAAGGAGAATGTACATTTGGAATTGGTACATACATGTCCGATGTCAGAAAATATGTCTTTAAATTATATCTAGTCCAGTCTGTGTTACACTTAGGTCTGCTACGCTGGATAAACAAGTGTTTTTCTAGATTCTCAGGTGGATGTAGATGTGAAAGTTCAGTACATGACTGTGTTGCAGGAGCACAGTTGTGTTGATACTGGGAGAACTGCTGAACACAATGTTTAATTCATGGATACATGTAGTCCCAGCAGTTGGAAAATCCATCAGTTACTTCCAGGTGGGAGGATGTGCAGCCAGTGTGATTTTGATGCGTGTTTGATTTCTGTTGTTCTGCTTGGTGTACGAGCGCAGGATAGATTTACTCGGGGGGTTGTGGGAGCTCGGTGTTGCATCAAAGGTGCAGTTGCAAAACAACAGAAACAACACAACACAGGGCAGATCGATTAAACTGTGCACGTTTTAACAAAGCAGCACACAGCTGCTGCACTTCATAGTAGAAAATGTTTTATATAAAGTTTTCTAAGACTGATACACTAGTTGGGTTATGTACATTAAAGCATAAATGTCAATTTGTGATACCTTGAATATTAACTATAAACAATAAGACAATAGTTAAAGGTTCAGTGCAATATAATATCCTTAATTATGTTTTCAGTGTTGTATGAAGACCTTACATTATGAACCGTTATGTTTTTATTATCTTAGAAAGAGCCATTTCTATCTACATAAACAGCGGGTCCCCTTACATGGACTTCGGCATGGTGCGCCACCATGTTTCTACAGTAACCCAATCGTAAAGTACGAAAACAAATTTCAATAAATGGAGGACCGCATGTATTATTAGTGAATTAGATGTCTCCATGTTGTTTATACGCTCTGATACTGTTAATCCAACACATCTTTGTAGTAGCGTCTATGTTAATTCCACATTCTGACTTAGGAGCACATGAACACACTGAAGTCAGAAGAACGACTTCCGAGGAGCACGTGAATGCACCGTGAGCCACTGGTTGCAATTCACAACCCTCACCACTAGATGCCACTAAAAACAAACACACTGAACATTTAAGAGAGGTTAAAGATTTTTTACACAGAGCACATCAAAAAACGACACGAACATTTGGAAAAACTTGACACAAGTATTTAATATCCCTAGGTGATCTACTATTGTGCCTTCGTTTGTTGTGATTGGCTGAACCAATCTTACTGCAGGTAAAAATTGTACATTGGAGGATTTTTTTTTTTTAAATGCTGCACTTAAGCAGAGGTAATTTTTTTTTACTTGATAGAACATACAGTAGCAACTTCAAAAAATACTATGTTCTTAGTCAACTTGCCTGGTTAACTAAGGGTTAAAAATACAACAAAGACAGAGCACGATATAGCTGAGCAGGCCAAAAGAACATTTCACTCATACTTACACACACGCAGATACAGATTCACAGACTGGAAACGGCTTGGAATAGACCTTGTATTAATCTGCCGGCAGAGCCAATGGAGAAGCTCCTGGGAGGCTATTAGCTTTAGGACTATTCAGCGCTCCATTTGGATTAGGCTGCACTGGGACAGGGATTAAAAGAACTCTGCTGCCACATTACAATAGATCCAGCAACCCTCACTGTACCACTGGCTCACCTTTGCAGCAACTCTCTTTTGAAAACAGAACAAAGACCTTCAGATACATAAGATATTTCAGTTTACTGGTGCATTGGATTTTCTTTACAGTCATGTATGTTTGAATTTGACTCACTTGCATGACAACTTGCGACTATTTGTCGCCTTGTCCACACCTGTTTATTTTTTATGCACTGTTCGATCTCTATTTTTGAAATACTACTAAGGATTTGTTTTATATTTGTGAAATGAAATCAAAAAAGTCCTCTCAGCCTACCTCAGTTTTAAAGACCATTTTGATCAAGTGTCACGTCAAATGTACTGTTCAGCAATAGCAGCTGGTATTGAGGAATAACAAAAATAATTATTATAATAACAACAAGACCTGCTGCTGGGGTGATAATACCGTTAACAATAATAACATGCGGAGCACTGCCTGTAAGAAAACTAACACCTGAGGCAGTAAAAGCATTGTGTTGAAGTCCTAACCCCACTGAGGTCGTCCCGAACTGTGATTAGAAATCCAGCAGTGCGGCTGGACTGCAGCAACAAAGTGCCCATAATCACAGCTAAGGACATCCGAGGAGTATTAAGGTTTTTTATTCAGCAGTCACCGATGCATGTGTGCTGACTGAACCATTTTCTTTAAAGTAGTGCGCATACATTACGGCGGGGGCATTCAGAGCTGCTCACAGAAGGTTAGTTATTCACGCAGTACAGTACAGAAGAGCTTCAGACGTGCATTTACATTTAGAGTATTTCAAGATCCAGAGTTTGTTTGTCTTCACTGAAAGTGTTACAGCACATGACCTTAAACAAAGGTGTGGTATTTTACTTTGCAAGGAAGGCGGCAGCAATAAAAGAATAGTTTTAGATAGAGGGGTAAAGAAAGTTTTCCAGCATCTCTTTAACTGAGCTTCACTAGTCACTTTGTCTATCAACCCATCCATCCAGCAGTCAAAACCAGCTCTCTTGCTTTACATCCCTATATCTGCTCGCACGGAGCGCCAAAGAGAAAGAGAGAATACAAAATGAAAAAGGGGTGAATGTGGGAGACAAAACAATAAAGGGAATGAGAGAGCAAAAGAGATGAAAGGCAAAAGTCGCTGGGAATCAAAGTGAACAATCAGAGGCTCACTCCTCATTTCCTGTACAAACTTCAGAGAGCATCGCTAACATGGAGAGTCCTGTCTCATCTGCTCTGAAAGCCGTGTGAGGGTCCGCTTCGCTTCACTTTGTGTCATCTACACTTTTAGGTCACCACGCTGCTGCCTGATCAGGCACCAATCAGCACGGCTGTAATCAGAAGGTGGCTTGGTAGTGAAGAAAGAGTAGTGGGTTTGTAACCGTAAAAACCCTAGATGAATGGGAGCAAATGAGAATGGGTTTTTTACGTTGCCTTTAAGTGAAGTACTTTACCTCCAGGAGATCCAATCATGCAAGTACGTCTCCACAAGTAGAACAATACCATTGTTGAGGCCACTGAACCCCCCCAAAACATTGTTTCTGCTGCATTTAACAATGAAGTTAACTACAATTAACACCTGCCTATTCAAATTACAAGTTAGATAATTGATTTGTAAGCAAAACCTGTTTTTTTATTTAATTTTAGCACATGCACCATAATGTGAATGACATTTTCTTTTACTGATTTGACACAAATGCATTTATAATTCATTGCTCACTCATGGTCATCCGCCAGCAAAACAAAATGTTTCTGCAGAAAAACTTTCAACGGTTTGTATACTCTGAAATTCAATCAAAAAAAACACACATTTAAGAGGTACATACAATTATCACAAGTCCTAATCCTAATACTGAATAATGCTGGGTGTAAAAGTGTCAGTGTGAAGCAAGACTTCTCTGCAAAACAACATGCAGTGCCTTTGAAGTGGTCAGTGTAAATAATAAAGTACAGTATATGTACAAATACATATATACAGTATATACGCACGTCAATGCTGTCTGTGAAATACATATTTTATTCAGATGTTTGGATAATTACATGCTCCTCTGTGAATTAAGATGATTTTCAAAACAACTATTGCAACTACAGCCTTTTCATCATCAGATATTTTTAAAAATTCATAGTGTTCAGGCTAAAAACATGTTTTTACAAGTTCCTAAAAAGGCTGAGGATGCAAAGCGACTTCAACCAACTACAGTAATATTTACAGTATTTGCAACACGCTCTGCTATTTTCTGCCTCTGTCTTAGCCTCCCTCTCCTCAATCACACTCACTTTATTACAGTAGTGGACTTGATTAGAGGGAATTAGCGATCTGCAGCCCTCCGCTAGCAGAGGTTGAAGCCTCTGTCACTGCAGGGCAGATCGATGCTTAGCTTGCTTCTGTCAACGCAGCCTGTGAACTCCGCTCTGCCACACAAAGGCACGCAGGCCAGCACTGTTGTGTACTCTAAAGGTCAAAAGGCCATGAGCTAGGATTAAGTGTCACATTAAGAAGAAATATATTTACAATTGCGGATGAATTATGAGCTGCTGAGGTCTTCTGTTGCGGAAGATAAAAGTGTTAATCATCTGATCATTAAGCACAGTGAAAGGTCATGAGGAGTATTTATTGTATTGATGTTATTTCATAGGACAAATGGCACAGCGTGGCCTGATGATGAGCCCATTTTACTTTTAAATAGGTTGTGGCCAAAATATGTAGCATACCACCAAGCATTAATGGGAAATGAATCTGGGAAAACAAGCAGCATATCTTGGTCTTAAAATTATGCCGTAGTGTCATGAATAATCTGACAGCGATAAATTCATGTTTAAAATGCTACACAGAGCACCTGCTGAATCCTGAGTGCAGCTGTCAGTCAGTCTGTCAGTGTCTTGCATGGAGCTACAGTCAGTCTAAGTCTGTCTGGACCCACCAGGACGACGGCTATTTTAAGATGCATCTTGCTTTCTGTTGTGTGTGTGTTGGCTCTATATTGGGGGAGTGACAGTATCTCTTGTGGTAAGACGAGAAGCTGTTTTCTCTGCCAGCAGAGCGTGACCCACTCTGTCTCCACTTAACTACAGGCCCTCTCTGCCTCCCTTTTCCCATTCAATTTTAATGTGCCTTTTTTGGCATGAGGTAATCTGTACCTAGATATGGTTAACAAGAGAAAAATACCTTGATGTAGCTTCTCTAAAAATCTCTTCAAATGTGATTTTATTTGGTGACATTTGACTTGACTTGATATCAAGTATGTTGGAAGTTACTGTATATGAGAAACTCCATCCATCCATCCATCGCCAACCGCTTATCCTGCATACGCGGTCGTCGGGGCTGGAGCCAATCCCAGCTGTCATTGGGCGAAAGGCGGGGGTACACCCTGGACAGGTCACCAGTTATATGAGTAACTCAAGAATTATTAAATCCAAAAATCACAGATTTCTTTGCTTTGGAATAGTTTGTAGCGAGTATTAACACATCGACTGGATTTTATTTGACAAAAAAAGCATCTACACAAACAACATTTATTCCATCTAATGCAGGGAGAAAAAGCAAAAGTAACAATCATGTTATGGAACCACAATGTCAGCAATGAGCACTAAGAGCCTGAAGTGATATTTCAGCCTCAAAAATTGCATCTCAAGAGGAATAAATTTGTTATCAACATTTGTATCTATCTGATATGTAAGTATTATGTGATATCTCAGGGTTTAGTTTCTTTTTTTTGTTTGTTTATGGCAGCCTAAATCTGTCATTTTAGCTTTAAAAATGTTTTGATTTCTGTTACTTACTCGAATAATATCACAAGAATAAGAACCTGAATTTGGTAACAACTGTTATCGATAAAGAGAAATCAGATTCAGAACTGATAAAATATCAAAATGATACCCAAACCTATTATTGACTAGTTGGGCTAACCTTGCAGATACAGTTTAAGTTAATGATCAACGATATACATTCGCTGCAAGGCTAAAAACTGGTGTGTAGAAAATCCTTTACTTACTTGTGCATCGTTCACTTTACGTCCGACCAGAACCCAACTGAATTATTTTGCTGGTGCAGACGTACTTGTGATTCTTAATCGTCAGCAGATGATACCTGCCTCTTGTAAGGTGATGGTTGGCTTAATTACTGTGACTGTGAGGGTTGTGTTTTTGCTCTTTTTGCCCTTGAACCTATCGCTGGCTCTGAAATCTGTGACACCAAATGACACATATCCTTGTAATGGCCTCTAGGAGGATGAAAAGAACGAGGTTTTATTGCAGGTTACAGCTTATATTTGCAATAAATCCAACCTGACATTGCATCAGCAGTGTAACATGCCTGCTGAGGAGAGAGGCTGAATGCTGGTATTATCTCTCCGCCGCCCCTCCTCTCCTCTCTCCTGTCCCTCGCTCTATTAACCTGAGCTATTTGCATGGACTGTTCCATTAGACGACTGGACAGCAGAGCAGATGAGAGAAAGAGAGAGAAAACGACGACAGACAGCAGCAGAGAACCTTGGAGGATAATGATACAACACCTGAAGATCCTGACAGAACAATTTCCTCTCTTTCTTTGTCTTTTTTTTTTATCTTTCTCTCTCTCTCTCACACACACACACAGATCGTTGTCTGATGAGGCTGTCATGTTTGGAGATCGGCTGATCCATCTCTTTCTCCCTTTCTTTTTTCTCTGTCTCTCCTCCCTCCATTAAACTTTTATTACTCCTTCTCTCTTTTTCTGTGTCTCCCAGGCACTCGGTTCCCTTTCAGTGTAATTCCAAAAATTACAATCCATGAATTTATTGAAGAATGTAATGTGGAGGGAATGGTGTTATCACCTACGGTCAGTGATCCTGACTGAATGTCTTTTTTTTCTTTCTTCATCCACTTCTTCTTCTTCTTAACCCCCCTCTGAATGATAAACATAGATCTTCCACATCCACAAAAACTAAAAAACTGTTATTTTAAGAAGGAAAAAGATATTTGGGGACCAGTGTCCAGTCTACATGTGCTAAAGGAGACAAACCTAATCTTTTCACCAGCAGAGGTATAATCTGACTATATCACCTTTATTTAAAATATTTCATTAACAATTCAAAAATTTGATGCACACGCATAATTTAGAACAGTCATTTAAAAAAAAAAACTTTAAAAGCATAAAAAACTAATTAAGTTTAATTGAGAGCTTGCACTGTTGTGCAAGTTTTGTTTGCAACAACAACCAATTTTTCCCACAAAAAGAACTAAAGTTAATTCAGATCAACATGAATCCAATCTAATTAAATCTGATGCAGTCCTATCCCAACACTGAATTTTTTTTGGGGTCCAGACAGTGTCGAACCAGATGTGATTAAAGGATGCTACAGTTCTGTATGGATGGGATTAGTGTTAGATTTAAAAAAAAAAACAGTACTAAATTAACTGTGCACATAGCAGTCATTTGTTACTTTAACATTCCTATAGATTCATGGGGGGTACATTTCTAAATTTGTAATATAGTGTACTTTTCTTTATTCGATTCTAATAAAAATAAAAGGATATGGATCAAATGGATATGATTTGATATTTTTTCTTTAACGCAAAACACTTTTACTATCACAAAAGATTTGATCTGTGCTAAATTTTCCATTTATCAATTTCAATTTTGGATGGGACATAATTTGCATGGCGGTGATATAAAAGTGACCGATCAACAGACCCCACATGGTAAAAATGCTTTCAGCTGGTGCGTCTTTCTTTTTCCCCTTTTACAGACAAGAACATCCCAGTCTCTCAACAAACCACATGCTGCCCTGTCATGTGAAGTAAAAAATGGCAACCGACAATCAGTTTTTTAACTTTACTCTCTTTTACAATACACTCTTGCCCAAATTGCCTGCTTTGCCAAGGATGATCTCCCTGTCTGAAGCTTCTCCATGAGAAACAAGAGTCCCAAACATCAAGGTAAACTGTAGTTTCATTGGTTAAAGCACTGTAGGTAAACCCTGCATCACTCAGAGGTTCTGAATAGATCAAATTGGAGGCACATGTGCCAGGGACACTTTGAGCCAGCTCTGCTCACTGCCTGCCAAACGGCCCTGACCTGCCTGCCTCTGACTGAAAATGAACAGCGTCTGAGTGGAATGATTAGAGTAACTGCTCAGGCTTCAAATTTCAACCTGTGCTCCACTTGGCCCAAATAATTCCAGCCCAGGCCCAATACAAAGCCAGTGATACAAAATGATCACTCTGGGTTGCTTTTGGATCTGGTAAAATAAAAACAAAAAAAACTCTGGTGCTGGTTTTGGATTAAATAAAATGATATTGAACTGTTTAAGACTTAAATTAATCAATTATTCAGTCATTTAATGTACAATTTTATATTTTAGGCCCAGAACGTGGACCCAAAACATGAATTTGTCACACCTGTATGGGATGGGTTAAGGGCGTTTAGAACTAATTCATAAAATATGTAATCCAACCCTGTTGGAAAACAAAAAGGTTTATGTCTGAACCAAAAGGCCACACTCAGAGTGGAGTGAAAAGCCGGCTATCAAAGAGATGAGGGAGACGAGATATTGTTTAACATCGCACATCTTCAGACAGTCTCTCCTGGAAGACATTCCTACTGTTGCACTTGGTTGTTCACATGAAAAGTGACAAAACTATATATGCTGTGATGTGAAGTTGTTCTGAATGCCGGCTTCTCGTTTTTGGAAAGTTTCACAAGAAGTCAGAAAGGTGCAGGGGGAGGGGGGATTTCTGAAGCTGTTCGACCATCCAACCAGCAGTTCTGACAACTTAAGACTCCCTTCAGGCTCAGGTTGGATTCTGTCTCTATTGTTGTTGCCATCCAGGGAGGGTTGAAGCCGAAAAGAGTAACAAGGGTGAACTGGATTCTAAGTCAAGATAGGTATCTGTTTTCAAGCACCAAAAACGCTTCAGGTTTAAATCCTGATGTTAAGTGGCTTCTGATTGGATATGCACAATGTGGAGACAGTAGCATTGAAAAACACAATTATACCACCAGAAGTGATAAGACATCTTTATTCCTCTTGTCAGCTCTCACTGAAGGCTTTTGTTTGTATCCAAGGGACACAGGCATATATGTATGTTTGCATACGTATTTATTCTCTTGTGTTCTCGTGTGTCTTTGACCTCATACTCCTCTTTTTGTAGTTGCTTATGATGATCTGAGATATGAAGCTTTCGCTGCTGTTGATTTGAAAAACTGCACTGGCCAAACACCTTAACCTTAAAAAGTAACTAAACAAATGTGAGCCTGGGTGCATTTGTTTCGACATCCTTGTGTGGGTGTTAACTTCTTGTTTGACAAAGTCTTCATGCCCGAGTGAGTCACTTAAAAGCCAGTCAGCTAAATGTAATGTAATGCGAGGCGATGTTTCACTCGGCTAGAACATCTATATATTTCACCACGCTCGATTTGAGCTGATGAACGGTCCACATCCGACATTAGCTGATGATCCATCTGCATTCTGCATATTTCTCAGCTGTCATTATTGATCACCTCAAACAAGGAAAACACTCCCGGTCCGTGCACCTTCGCCTTCTGTGTGTGTTTGTTTGTGCAATGTGCATGTCTATATGTGTGGTTTGTGTGTGCACCAGCAGGAGTGAGCTTTATGAGAGCTCTAAAACTTTAGCAAGTATGACAAATACATTTTGAGCCACAATACAAAACTTGGGAATTTAATGGGTTATTTCATGGTAATCTTGCTTAGGGCACCAAAAAAAGAGTGTGTGTGTGTACCAGGATCTATATGAGCTTGTTCAGCCCGCTGTCTGTGCACTTCATCATGCTGAGCTGGAACATATTGCAGTTGCTCGACAAAAGCCGGAAGGAGGAAACAAATTCAGGCTTAAATTCTCTAATCGTTAAAGACAAGCCAACTGAAACAGCCAGCCAGCGTGAGTAAAACACTGTGTGTGTGTGTCTTTTCATGTGAACACACAGGCTTATACATACACTGTATGTCTGTGTCTGTTGCTTGTCAGTCCATACGTAAGTGTGCATGTGTATTAATCAGTAACAGGAGGAGAAAGTCTTTGTGGATGGACGGTGAGTTGCTGGTTTCAGCATTCTTGGTTTCAATTAGCTGCTCAGTTCAGTGCAACGGGACAATGGCTCAGCTGACCTTGGATCAGAGGATGACCTGACTGTTTCCTGCCGCAGGTAGAGGTAACGGGCATGGAGGTCACATGACGTGTCTGTATTTAGAGTCAAGGTTTAGATCCAAAGATTGCTGGTAAAAAGTCTGGGATGATGAAAAATACAAACTATGATCGCCTTTATTATTAACTGTGTAAAAGCTGCACCAAATAAGGTAACTTTATGAAAATATATCTAAAAACAAATGAAGGGAACAAGTGAAATGTCCCAAACGCCTGGTGTCTGTAGTTTTTCACATAGGGGAAATGAAGAAACAAAACACAGTCACAATGAAATGA
Source organism: Lepomis gibbosus (assembly GCA_029875015.1). NCBI lineage: Eukaryota > Metazoa > Chordata > Actinopteri > Centrarchiformes > Centrarchidae > Lepomis > Lepomis gibbosus. The sequence goes on from JAPMOB010247959.1 coordinate 10,389, forward strand.
ACAGACTTTTTCACATTGTTAATTCCTTTCTGCTGTACAAAGTACATCTGTAGATTAACATGGCCATGAATCAACTCTGTCCCAATAGTGTTGTGAAGTGGGGGGAGCAAAAAGTCCTTTTCATTTTGCTCATAGCCAGTGACAGATGACGCAGAGCTTGAGCACTTCTACGGCTTGAGAAGTTAACTCCGACTGCCAATGTAGGGAATCATCCTATCACAAGCTTGAAAACATGTCACATGCGCTGCTAACGGCAGGAGCTTATGCTGTGATTACGCTGTTGAGAAAACTGATGTCACAATCTGCAGCATTCAATCAGTTCACTTTGGATTACTGGATCAGTTTTGGATGAATTCAGCAGCAATGTTTTCAAACGTTCTGAACTTGCACCTCTGACTCACGTCTTATCCTTAGCAATGGAGGCCAAAACCTACAGGTATTGTAGTATCTATGGCCATCCCCAATGCCAAAGCTCTTATTTCATAAACAAAGGTGAAATACTGGTGGTTAAAAATAAAAAACAATATGCTTGATGCATTACACGGCAGAATCCCATAAGCATCTTGTCTGGATACCCATTTTAAAGGAGTTGGAAAAACCTTTGTGGAACCAGCTTTCCCTCGCACTACAAGTCTACATGCTTAGCTGTTTTTTGAATCCTTATTAAACAGATCATGATTAGGACAACACTCTTTTTATTGAATCTATCAGTGCACAGATGGTTGGGGAAGACACAAACCCACGTGCAAGACCTTTGAATCTCTGCCCACATATCTGGTGTCTTATTCATTCAAATAAGTTTGGCCTTGTGCTCACTGACAGCCGTGTGACTTTGTTTCTAAGCTTTGAAGACCATCTGATAATAACTCAGATAAAATCACAATAAGCAGTTTTAATTTAAGATCCTTTGCGTGAAGAGTTGAAAGGTTTTGGCACTCTGTGATGTTGGCTTCATCTCGGTAACGCTTTGAGAATCTGATTACTTTGTTGTTTTGTGCACTCAGGCGTCCACTCTGTCACCTGTGTTCATTTTCTCCTTCGTTTGCTTCCTTGCTCACTTGTTCATTTGTTAATTATTCATCTGATCTCGTTAATCATTCTATTTAATTATTTACTTACTCAATCTCTCACTCATGAACTAGTTTATAGGTGATTTATAAGTTTTTATCAGCTTAAAGTGTCAATCAACTTTGGCATTTTTTGGAGCTTCATCAGCTGAAAGTTATTAGTGAACTCTGCATGTTCCTTAGAGAACAGAAACCCAGCAGCTCCAAACTGCAATAAAACTCCTTCTCAACTTGTATCGAAGTGTGTGTGTCTGTGTGTTTTCTGTGCAAGTGTGAGTCTGTGCCTGTGTTTGTGTGTGTGTTTGCTGCAGTGTTTTACTTGTAATTATCAACAGCTCAGCGGGGGAGAGTGATGGTGCTTTTGTGTGCAAGTTTTGGAGTCTGAGTGTGTTTTTGTGTATGTGTTTTTTTTGTGTGTGTGTGCATGTGTGTGTGTGCATAAAGAGGATATCGGAGGGCTTCAGCATGTAGCTACATCCAGCTGTTTGCAGAATCATCAACAGTAACCCTGCACTGCAAGTTCAGACAAGCAGAACATATACATATTACATATATTATATCTCACAAATCTTTTGATTTTAGACAGTTACAAAAGCTTTGCAATGTATAAAACCATTAACTTTGAGGGCACTTCATATTAAGGGGGTTAAGTAATGAAATGCTTTTAAGACAAAAAATGCTTTTTCTTGATAAAAAATATATTCAGCATATTCATTTTTCCACAGAACCTCCATAATGTTTGACCCAGACTACATGTAGATATCCCATGATAGCACTTAATAACCCCTCATTGTCTTGTACTTGAACTGAAGTACTGAAAATGCTCTTCGTTGTTTGTCCGGAAGGGATGAACTTTCAATTTATTCAACAGACAACAGCTGTGAAATGAATAGGGGACACAGAGGTCTGATCCTCATCGGCATCAGTACATTAATGTTGTCATAAAAAATAGTTGTCCTTGCTCCCACTCCACAAGTAAACATAAACTAATTTACCGTTTTCCAGTCACATTTTCACACCTAAGGTGTACTTCTCAGTTTTGACAGTCAATCTCTCTGTCTCTCTTTTTCTATTCATCTCTTTTCTTTCCTAACGCACACACAGAACACACAGCTGCAGGGATCAGGCAGTATTGACTGTTCCCTGGCTCCAGCTTAATTTAAATATGACCTGAAGCCGAGATGAGAGAAGATGGAGGAGAGAAGAAAAGAAGGACATGAGACGGAGGAGGGAGGACAGAGAAGAGTAAAGAGAGGAAAAACACCAGGAAAAGAGAGAGAATGAAGGAGGAGAGGGAGGACGAGAGAAGCGGATCAGTGCTGCTCAATACAAGAGTCACACAGACATACACAGAAAGCTGAAGGAGACGAGAAGAAATAAATGTAACAGCAATTTTCTTGTGAGGAGTGGCAGTGACAGGATGGTTGACAGGCACTTACACCAGCCAATCAATGAAGACAGATCAATATGTGACTCGGCCAATCTATGGCTGCTTCAACCTCATATATACTGCCATTACACAACCCCATTTTAACCCATGACAAGGTAGATGCTGCATGCATTTCTCACTAAAATGTGAAATAAGTGCAGCGGCATAATAATTATTAATTTCACAGCATGTAAATAAATAATTTATTCTTAATATTGATACGTTGCACCGGTCCACAGGCTGTGAGGAGGCCATATTGGATAATACTACATTACAGTACATTTATTGACTGTGCATGCCAGTGCAACTGACAGTCTTTTTCATTTTTATAGGTTTAATCCAGAACAGAATCCAGAAATTATTATGCATAACCTTTTAGGTTGTGCATCCCTAAAATGTTAGAATTGCATCCAGTTGGTTTATTGTGTGTGTGTGTCAAGTCACATCAACTCTGATCTCTTCCCAGAGAAAAAAAATCCTGTCAGGTCGCTACCTTTTTATTTTGCACAGTCTGATCCTCTGTCCCTGCCTTCAGCCATCTCACTTCCCCCAGGCCCAACACGCAGATCTGAGGGACTTCCCAGACCTGCCATTTTCCACCTGTCCACCAAATGCCCTCAGATTTCCCACCAATCCTGGTCACCTGATTCCCATGTCCACCTGCTCACCATTTCCAAATCATCCCCCCTCCCTGATTAACTCACCAGTCCTTCTGTATTTGTTAGCAGCTCACCAGCCGTTTCCCAGTTTGCTATGTTGTCTATGTTGTGCATTTGCATTTCAGCCAACCTATTCCTGTTTTCCTGTTCACGTTTTTCTGCCTGATATGTGCTGCCCTCAGTTTGACCTGCATTGCCCGCTCTGGCTTTCTTTGCCTGTCTGGACTGCCTTCACAAGCCTGACTGTAAGCCTGTTAATTTCAGCACTGGTTTAGTGAAGTCCTTTTTCTTTGACCTGCTCAATCCCATTGCCTCGTTCACACATCCGTGACATCCTCTGTGCTCTCACATCTATGCAGAGTGGTAGACAGATACTCCTGCTTAAATAACTTTTATAAGCTGCAGATTTGAGATACAATAAAGTAGTCAGAGAAATCATACCTCGATTACAGCTGCACAATGTTTTTATTTATTTATTATGAATTGAAAATTATGCACATTTTTTAATCTCAATCCAAATTTACATGGAAATACATAAATCTGACAATCAGGGAAAACAAGTGGCAGATTGTTTCCATTTAAGTATTGGTGTTACAGTTGGGCTGCATGGCAGACAAGTGTGAAGGTATGATGACTATTAATCCAAACTACAAATTACATTGGCTTCAACCTGAATATTGAACTAAAGCGACTTTAAAGAGCAGTTCCACATAAAACCTTGCTTGGAGAAAAGGCATTGCTGTACGGATCTCTAGGGGTTGTAGCGGTCGTGGAGCTAAATCTAACCACACTCAAACTTCACAGCTGGCTGTGATCTGTTGTTCTTGTACCCAACCCCAACTGTGCTGTAGCATGGTGCAGTATTGATTGTGACCTGCTGTATTTAATAGGGGGTGACAGAGCAAGCAAGACTGTTAGCCTTGATGTAGTTACTCGTTAATTACTTAGTTTAGATATCCTCAATTACAATAGACAGACCAATGGGGCAAATGCTTCTATAGAGTGAACAAGGGATTACTGAATGAGTATAAAAATCATGTGACTCAAGGACTAAAATTTTTTTGTAAGAATGATGTTTATCCCTTCGGTCTGTACACTTGTAGAATCATGCATCATGGTGACTGTGAGTTCATGTTGGTTAAAGCCAATCTGTACATTAAAATGGACACTTTAGGTACAATAGTTGAGACCTGGGATGACACAAAAATAACAGTCTAGATACTCCCGATCAGACATTTGCAACCATTTTGGCTTGTGCTCGCCAGTGTCTATTGTGATGCCTTGTCCCATTGGTTGTGACCAGTTCAACCAAAAATATAAAAAAATGTTATTTATACATACCTATTCTGGTAAATAATCTTGCAAACCCTAAGATTTATATTGCAATTCCTTGGGATATTACATACCAGCAGATTGAAAACTTGCGTTTCTAGATATTAGAAAGTGCTTGATATGATCAAAACTATCATCAGTATCTACCTTCTGTGGGACTGTGATGAAATTTGGACTTTACTTTTGTGCTGAACTCTCCATTCTCTGACCTGCTTTGTCTAATTCGACTGAAAGAAATTACCAAACAACTCGAGCCCAGCAGTGCAAAACACAACACCAATAGCTATGTGTTAAAGTGTTTCAGGATGAGCTGTTTCTTTAAGTTTCACTATCCATGCCTGAAATATACGAGGGCTTAAAAACTCTGTATTTAATCTGCCTCCGCCCCTTCCTCTCCATCTCGCCTTCAGGTCTGAAGAGGATTTAAGAGGTGAAATCAATGAGACATCAGAGCTTCACTCGGGTCCACCGTCTCGAGGACCAAATGTGCCTCATGTTTCAAACCTATGTTTTCTCATAATGTAATTCCCTTAATTCTCTGCCACAGCAGCAAAGCAAATACAAAAGAAAAGTATGAATTTGGAGGAAACCACGGCAGAAAAGACAGGGGAAAAAATGACAGAATCCAAAAAGCACTGAGGCAAAATAAGAGCCAAACAAATCTAATCAGGTATCAGAGCAGATACAGTTGTAACGCCTTCTGCACTGTGATTGTTGCGACATGCAGTCGTCTCAGAGGCAGAGCAGAATGGTTAGCTGAGGCGCTAGCTACGGTAAAGCCGCTTAGCATCACTGTCACTCTTTGCTGTTGTAGAGCACCAGGGTGCTTCACAGCTCAGGTTCCACATCAGCAGATTACCCACAATACACCAAGGGGATTTCCTCGCCTCACAGAGAGCTTTCTGCTGTGGTTTGTGCAGTTTGTTAAATTCAGTGTAAACAGTGGTAGACATACCAGGCGTCATCGTGTGTTTTTCTGACACAAGAAACTTCTTGGACTGGTGAGGTCAGGTTCAAGCTGAGGATGTTAGATTCGGCCTTAAGAGTCATGTATGATTAAAAGTATTTAATCAATACTTTACACACGACGGTTGATGTGGTTTAATCGTTCCGGATTAATCAAGGTATATAAATACTCAAGCATCTGTACCTTGTTCAAATTTTCAGACAGATTTAAGGGAATGTCTCACAATTTGTCCAATGTTATTGGTTTTAATATGAATTCTCACTACTTTTGAACTATAGTGTCTATATAGTGTATAGTATATACTATACTTTTAAATTTTGTATTTTTTCACAGGAAACCTGTCGTAGTAAACCAGGTGTGCAGATTTGCATATTAATAATAAATGTCACTGATAGCTTTTTCACAAGAAATAATTACATTTTGGAACACACTCATTACAGCTTATAAATAATCAAGTAATATGGCCTGAAAAGTGAATAAAAAATCATTACTAAGTTCAAAATTGCGAGAGTTTTTAAATTAGCCAGGTCTCACTTCTCTAAAATGTTGCCTGCGTACTGGATTTTTTAACAAATCAAAAAGGTCTGGTGTTGTGCCTATTGACAGCTCTTTCCACTATTGTAAAAACAGAGCCAAAGCTTGGAAGGTGGGATAAAACATGGATATATTATCTTTTTGCTCTAGACAGATAAATAGCAATTGCACAAAAAAAGGCGACAAGGATGAATGTGATCAAGTTGTATGCTGAAATAGTCTGTGCAGGTTCTCAATCATTCAGGTCATAGTTATCCAAGGGCGGTTAACATCAAGGGAAACTGGACTTGGTTAAAGATACTCGAAGACATTTTGCCTTTCATCCAAGAGGATTGCTCAGTTCTGACTGACTGGCAGGGAACCACAGCTTTAACCCTGCAATATTGGGGAAACAAAACAACCTCTACAAAAATGCATGGCATTAAATTAATTGTTATTATTCCAGCTCTCTGGCTGTGCTGTGTTGCTTATTTATTTATTGTGCGTGACCGTTTCTTGTTTACATTTTTTGTATTAGTTGTCTTAATATGTTAGTTGTTTATTGCTGCTGTTCGGTTGGTTGTCCTTTACTATTATTACTATTTTTATTGTTTGCTTGTCTATTTTTGTTTGTTTGTTTGTTTGTTGTTGTCTTTCTCCTCCCCAAGCCCTCCTCCCTGTTCTATTACAGGTTTCGTTGCTT
>JAPMOB010247966.1:0-16650 GCA_029875015.1 Lepomis gibbosus
TTTAACCCAGGGTCTCCTAGGGTCTGATAGGGGATTTGCTTTCAGATGTTTATAACCAAGTGTATGAAACCCATTATCAAAATAATCATTGCGTTAAATATGGATGGAATTGTAGGGACACATCTCAAGGACCCCTGGGGGTCCCTAGACCCCACTTTGAGAACCACTATTCTATGATTCTGAATTCAACACAATCACGTTGGCGCACCAGTGTGGCCACCTATCAGTACACATTTCATTTTCTTCTAAAAAGGAACTGTAGTCAGCATCTGCTGATTTTGTTCTTTCCACATAGTGACATTTCAAGTTCCCAGAAGGTATAAATTAAGTGATACAAAATTACATGTGCAATTTTTTTTATTCTTTTTGTTAACTACAAGTATACAAAACTGGACAGACAAATCTATGAAAATGGATCTTATTTACAGAAACAAGTGTTGAAGGTGGAGGAGATTGGAGGAGCTAGACTGGCATGCTGTGCTGGTTTTGAAGATCAGGAAAGAGTTGAGAATAATCACGCTGAAGACTTGACAGAGGATGACTGGTTGGCAGGCTACAGGAAAAAAAAAAAAAGAAAAAAAAAAGCACAACTTTAATTTAACCACAAATACTAAATGCTTCAATGTTCTGCCTGCCTATTGCTATGTCTGAAGAGAAAGTGTTTTTAAATTGCTGCTTGGTCTTGTATGGCTCTTGCTGCAGTTTTATCTTCAAATGGAACTTGAAAATGCTGTTAAGGAAAATTACTTCCTTTATGCAACACATTTATACAAAGATGGAGATTTTCAAGCACTGTAAATAGGTTTCATTTGGAGGCCTGTGGAAATTTACTATAGCAAAAACCTCAACCACAGTAACAGCTGATGCTGCATATCTAGTTGGAAGCTGTGAATGAACATTATGGTTTGCTTCTATCCAGAAGTCATTTCGAGGGATATTTAGCTGTGAAGTCTGGTCACCTTAATGCCTTGTGCTTACACTTACAACAAGCCAAAAAGGTCAGATACTCTTTGGTTTTAACATGAGTTAAAGTTGGGACAATACAGCAATGTACCTACACCAATGAAAATCAAAATCTGTGGCTGTGACAGGACTTGAGAACAGCCAGTCATTTCATTTGGATTGGCTGGCCTACCTGTGCACTTATTGCACAAGAAAATGTGTTTTGGGAAGTGGCTTTGGAGGAGGGCTTGAAGGGAGGGGAAGCAAACACCCCCCCATTTGGATACTTCAAACTAGTATTTCTCGCCAGTTCCTCCAATGTTGCCTACCCCAGCTTTAAAGTATCATTCCTCCCAACTTCCTTGGAGGCATTTGTCGTTTTGATCAGGAGGTACATTTCCTTCATATATGCAGTTTTTACAGATTTATAGCTACTGAAAAACTTTGAAAACGCCACCAGAAACCAAATGCAAGTATTAACTACTACATGTTTAGCTCCATCTTCCATCTAAAGTACATAGACATAAGCCTATAACTCGCCTCCTGTGATTTTCCCTCCTGGACCCCATTGCCGTTGCTGGCACTAGAGTCACCGCTGCCATTAACTGTGGCTTCCTGTTTCACTTGTTTAGCATCAGTGTCCTTTACTGGGCTCTCCTCCTCTGGTTTCCTCTGTGTAGAAACATAAAACCAGGACAAAGGGAGGAGAAAGACAAAACTGAAAGCTTCTGTACACGACAACCTTCAAAGAGAGGGGTTGATATTTAGAAGTGAGAAAAACCAAATGCAGTCACCAAGGAGCTGTCACTGATCAGTTATGTCAAGGTCACATAATTTAGTGTATCATGCACACTAATCAGCCAATTTCAAAGCCTAATTCAAAGCATTATGTCACAACTCAACCACCGACACACACGCCACAACTAGGGTAAAGGAACTAACAGAAGTCACTTCACACAAACGCGCTGAAGATTTGGCAAATTAACGAAAGCCAAACCATCCCAAAAACCAAAGCAGGCAAGCACACAACCATTGCAACATCTAGTGAGAGGTTCAAGGTCAGTTTCAGTATACATACATCTCCAGTATGGAGTCAGCTGTAATGTTTTTATTCCTTAAGCAATTATTAAAACATTTTCAAATGAGCAGAATGGAGCCAAAGAAAAACTGTCACATTTTGACTGGCCACTTGTGTCCCATAACACACAGGTGGAAATTGGCATAAGAGATTAGTGGGCCTCACCTTTTTCCTGACAAGGTGGGAAATGTCTGAGGGGGCTTTGGAAGATGAGGCGCTGCTAGATGGTTTAACAGGGATCTGAAAGAAAAGTTTGTTTCGTTGGGAATTTGTAACACAGTAAGCTGGGCACCTACGAGTTTTAAGATGGGCTACTAATAAAAATGTCCTTACCTGGCTGGCTGTTTCAAATGCTGAAGGGCCGCCATTTTCACATAGGAATGCTGATGAAGTTGAAGTTGAGGCTCCGCCCTGCCAAAAAAAAAAAGAAAAAAAAAAGTCAGTCACCCAAAAGCTGAAGCCAATATTCAATCCTGCACTTCAGTAATCATCAAGTATTGATATACAGAACACACTTCAAGAGAACAGTTTGAAACCTGAGTGGTTTACATTCACACACACACACACACTACTGTTCCTTGTTGTACCCACTAGTGTTTGCTGGATGGCCTGGGAGGCAGCGCTTGCCATTTTCTGGCTTTCTTTGGCATCCTCAACCTTTTCCCTGATGTCAGGCAGAAGCTGCTTCAGCTCCTCCATCTCATTCGTCTCCTCTGCTGCTCCATCTGCGGCCGCTATAACTTCCTGCAATATCGCTAAACGCATAAAATGACCAGTATTAAAACAAACAGTCTTTCAGCCGCCATGATTTGATGCTCCATTCTTAAGGGTTTTAATACTTGACATTATACACTCCCTACAATCTACCAGTCAACTCACTGCTTATCTACAAGTGAAACAAGCACTCAACATAGTCATCCTGCAAATTCTAGTCAAAGAAACCTCTTACCCAGACGAGTCTCGATGACTTTTATGGAGCTGTTGTAGTGCTGGATGGCCTGGCTGTATTGATCCATGTAGCACAAGGTAGTGGCAACGTGGTAGTGGGTCTCAGCCAGCAGACGACTGTGTGGAGGCAAGTGCTTCAGCTGTAGGGCAAGACACTCCTGGAAGTCTTCTAGCGCCTGGGGATAGTTACCTGGGGAACACGTGACCAAGATTTTGGACAATAGCACTGCAGCATTTTTCAAAAGAGAAACAGTTGTCCTAGTGGTTACTTTTGTACTGAATAAAAGATTTAAATATACATGTTCAATAATGGACTGCGTTGACTTTTTGAAAGAGCATTAAACTCTGCACCTATAAACTCCCATCATTGCATCCTACTCATTGGATATAGGATGAGAAAAAGTTAACTGCAAAATACTGAAGGCCACAGACATTTATTAAGAGGTGTGATGACCAGAATAAGCTTACTGAACACAGATGTTGTGACGGGCCAATCCAAGAAGCCATGACAGAATAATCTAAGGGTTCAACTGATTATCCTGCTCTTTAAAGAAGGGGTTGAAGTGGAAAGTAACAGATTCATCCTGGAAATTCAATTTGCTGCATGAAACATACCTGATTCAGCACTGACTTCTCCGAGTTTCAGATATGTCTGGGCTGCCATCAGCTGATCGTCTTTGCTTTCCTTTCTGTGCCGATAAATAGATTAAGACAATTTTACCACCTATTCAAGTAAGGTGCTTATTAACATAAGCAAGTCTGAATTCATTTGAGTTTCCCAGACTTTTGTTCTTATTCGACTAAGACCTTCATCTTGCAATTACCTTTTGTAGATGACTTTAGCTACCTCCAGCATCTCCCATGCTAACTGTAAATTCCCAACTTCATCCTCTTCTTCCTGAAGGTGGGGAAGGCATGTCAAATTAAAATATTCACATTTATGCCAAGTACAACGCCATGTATGGGAACTCACGTTATCTTGTCCATTTCTCTCTCCATCCTCATCATCGTCATCATCGTCGTCGTCATCATCTGTTGATGCAACAGGAGGATAATGACCATATTTCCCCCTCAAGTGTGAGGCTGAATTAGAAACTCAAGGCAAATGTGCTAATATATATATTTACAAAATTGTTTCCCCTAAAGTGCAGTAAACTCTTGCTCCAGTGTGTTCTCCCCTTCACCTTTTTCTAACACCTGTAAATGTGGGTTTATCTCAATACTACGTTTGTGCTCCACCCTTCCACGCAAATAGTGCTCTGTATCCAAAGATCTACTGCCCTCTGGTTCCTCATTGTCCTGTTCAGCCTCTGGCTTGGATTCCTCATCTTCATCTGGCTTTGCCTCCATCTCTTTGCCATTCTGTTGTCCCACACCAGTCACAGGAGCAATTGGGCTCTTCTCAGCTTCATTCACTTCAGCTTTCTGGACTGAATTTCTCTCTTTCCCATTCACAATGGGAATCAAGGGTTCCTCTGATGCATTCAGATGTTTGACTGGGGACTTTGGCACATCATTTTCTGTTTTCACCTCAGTGTTGCCCTTTTCAGCCTCCAACTCAAGCTGGGTGTCAACTTCCCCAGTTTTTTCCTCTTCTGCCATTGCATCATACACCTGCTTTCGCAGCTCATCTCTAGTTTTTTCTGCACCAGAGTGGCATGTGAAAAGTAGTTCGACATCAGCTAATTTTTAATAAATACCAAAGACAGTTCAATGACAAAAACACTCAGAAAAGTTCAACTACTTTTTGTGAAGAGAAACTTCTATACTAATGCTGTTTTTGTTCATGATTGACATGGGAAGAAAACCCATCTTTTGCATTTATGCCATCATGATGGGAAAACATCAGTAAGTTGCTGCAACTTGTACAGTAGTATGTAGTGTATTTACATGTCAGCTGATGAATAAGAGCCATGCTGAAAATCAAAGGTGGGAGTTCTACTAGAAATGGGGTTAAAAAAAAAAGTTAATACATACCTGGAGGTATGATAACCAACTCAACTATTTTAATTAGACAAAATTTACTTATCAGACTCAAAACACAGCATTAGTACACTGTAAGTCATTTTTCTAGACCTAAACAAAATAAAAACCTAGACAAAAGTCCTTTTGATATCACTTCTGATCCTGTTCTCTTAATCAGGCAACCCTTTATAATAGAATAGCACTTGATACTGACCATCAAGATTGTTGGCACTCTCAATATTTGAGTTTTTAGGCTGCTCCTCCTCCTCAGATTCCTCTGGGACTCCCTCCAGTGCATTACCAAGGACACTGTTTTCCATCCTTCACCAAAACACCACAACAAAGACAATCAGCTTATCCAAAAGTAAACAGATACTGCTAACAGGGGAATGAAAGAAGGGTTGAAAATTGCCATTCTGAACCCAATTTAACAGTTGAGCTACAATGATTAATCACCAATTATAATAAAAAACAAAACCGATCATTCACTGAGTCACGCAACTTTGTATCAATCTTACAGTAACACAACCTAATATACAATGTATAAATAACTTTAAAGGTGAGCTATAAAGGCAACCAACCTAGCAAGCTCCAGTAGGGACTTCCCACATAGGAAAAAGGCCTCACCACACTCATCTGCAGTGTCCCCATACTTTGCAGCCCTAGCAGATAGAAGTGCAAGTGTAAATAAAGTATAGGAAAGCAGTCACAAGTAGAGGTACAATTCAATCTATCTATCTATCTATCTATCTATAATACAAATTTGAAATGCTTTAAAAAGTTGTAAATAAAAGTGTACATTTCTCATACACAGAACAGAAATTTAGTAAATACTGTTAACAAAATGCAGTGGCCAACTATCTTTATTTAAAAAAAAAATTGTTAATAGTAACAATTTTTAGTGTTGAATCACTGACAACGGTTGTCCCACGGCAACTCACAGGATGCTGCAGGCGTCCTGGAAGACACTGACAGCAGAAACGACATCGCCCATCACTAGATGCCTGTTCCCTGTGCCGATCAGTTTTTTTGCCTCCTCCATAGTATCAACAGAACTGTAGGGGTAAAAAAAGTTACATGTACAGTCGATCAAAATTTAATAATAATTAAAACTGATGCAGCGGGATTTTCTGTACGGATACTCACTCGTCTGCAGCAGCAGCTGCTGCTGATGATGAGCACGGCTTCTCTTCCCCACTGCAAGAGGAGATCAAACTTGAGTTCAACCAATGCCGATATAAGCCAACTAACCGGAGTCTGGAGTTTAACCCGGCGACACACCTAACGTTAACTTTTACTGTTAACTCACATTTTTTAAGATATGAGCTAGCTACGTTTTATTGTAGTTAGTAGCGTCTGGTCGTTCGTCAACTAACGTTAAAGTTAGCCTACCTCTGGGGGGGTGAGTGATAGTGATGTTTGTTAGCAGCACCTGCAGCTACTAACTTAACTAATCATCAAGTTATTGTCATAGTCACTGTCATTGGCTTGATATGCAAAACCTAGAGGTCATGCGACCATTAATATGTATGCAAGATCGTCAACACTGGCCGCGTTATGTAGCTAAAGGCTAGCTAGCTGTGTACGTTATCCGTACATTGAGAAATTACAAGCGAGTCTTACCTTCCAGAGCTTGACGCTGCGGACGTTTCCTCTGGCATTTTTTTCCCCAGGACGATAGCAGAGACGATGGAGAGAGACGAAACAGACGGTCTAGTGTACAGCGAACTTAGTACAGATAGATCCCCTGTGATAGTCTTTGTTGGCGCGCTTAAATAGAGAAAAGAAGGCTTTCTATTTCCGCTTAACTTCGAACGCGGGAGATGGAGTTAAAGGGGCCGCAGCCAGCAAGTGTCATGATACATTCACGGCCCGTGGGGGAAAACACCCCCCGAATATAGTCATGGCAGCATACAACATAACAGTATGGTGTTAAGATAAACAAAAAAAATTCTGCTGGCATTATATGTGAACTACTCAATAAGTGGATATTTGTTTGAATTTTCATTTGATTAATACATCATTCAATACGCCCAATATGTATCTATACTTGTGTAGGCGCATCTATACTTAAAATAAAATTTTACTTGTTGACATTCATCACATTAGGGAGAAGCGATAAAAACTAAGATTCAGTTGTCGAACGCATACTTAGTAATTACCACCTGAAAGCTCAAGTAAGCTGTTTTCATTTGGGAGTTTCATATTTCCCAGCAGATATATAACGTTACAGTAAATATGTCACGCTACTTTACATCATACCACTATGACCCGAATCATCTTGTCTTTATGGTGATTTTGCTCGTTGGCCGTAAGCACGTCACCATTGGTCTGGTCTGAACCATAGACTGTGTATAAAAAGGTGTGAACCAGAGCTCTTTTTGTTGAAAGACAAAAATAACTTGAGGCGATCGACTCTGAAAAACGGAAACAGGGAGGAGTGAATCCTCTCGATTCGCCAGAAAATTATGCCATAGCTTTTGTACGCAGAGAAAACGGCGCGTCCCTTCCTGTTTCCCACCCGTTTTGCGTCAAGTCCCGCCCTAGTCTTCTGTGATTGGCTAGCTCCTTACCTCGACACGTCCTTGTGATTGGATCACATCACGCAACTGTCGAGCTATAGTTGCTACATTATGCCTTGGCAATCATCGCTTCGAATCCCGTGTGAACCAAAACTAGTTCAATCAATTTTTTCAGATTACACAAATGAATGTAATTCAGATAGGCCTAACACATTGAAATGCTATTAAGTACATGCAAATGCTAGAACGAAAGTTTCCCTTATGCATCTTTTATAAAGATAGTATTTTTTTCATTATTCAAGCATATTTGTCTGTTTTGCTTAAGCAATAGTAGTAATTAAGCATTGTGTGCTCTATGTAGACGCTACAATATTTTCTTTATCACAGACATTACTATTACCAGTATTTCCATTTGTACTAATGATTTGGCTTAGGTAGCCAGTCAAACTGTACATTTCCTATGTATGCAAACAGGCTAAAACATCTAAGTGTTATTAAAAGCCCAAAATAAAGCTTGGTTATTGTTTGTTCAACTTTTTTTGTCAGACTCTGGGTCCATTAGAAGACATACTACATTATAAACACACAAACAAAATATAACACATACTTCAAAGATGAAAAGGTATTACATTGCCACTTTTATACAACACCATTATACCAATGTTTCCACAGATGGTGTACGACACTAAGACCAGGATTTGACAGCAGCATGAGAATGGTGTTCTGAGAGTCATTCAGTCAATGGATACATTTGTACATCGGATTTCTCAGTAGAGGCTGAAAAGTGTTGCCTCTTGCATTACAAAACAAGTCACTTGCAAAACACCACCTAGGTTTTTAAAGCAGTATCTGCATACAGTCATTATAGGAAACCTGAAGCTTATGTATGCTCACTTTTTAAAATTTAGCCCACAATGCTCTAATGCAGTGGTTCTCAAACTTTTTTACATCAAAGACCTGTAGACTGACATATATTAGACCATGGACCCCAATTTGATAGGATTTGGTCCCTCATTTAGATGTTTTACTACAGAAAGTGTATGAAACCCATGACCTAAGAAGTCATACATTCTGTCATTGTGTTACTTGTACTATTATAACAAAATTAAGTATTCCTCTTTTTGCTGGGGACACCCTGGAGCCCACTCAAGGACCTTGGGGTCCCCAGACCCCACTTTGAAAACCACTGCTCTAAAGAGACTTTTCTTAACTATGGACTATTAAAAATGATCTTAACATGGTATGAACAGATGTAGAATTTTCTTGCCAACATGTTTGCTTGAGCATATAATATTGGTTATGACTAGATAATAGTTTGTGACTTAGCTAATGGTTACTTGTTTTGGTTTTAAATGATCCTGTGAAAATTAAACTAGATTATTTCTGGCGGCATTCTTTGTAGTTCTTACCGATTATAATTCGTTAAATAGTGGAAGGAGCAAGGAAAGATTATTGTTTTTCACAATTCGTGGTAGTGGGGCTGCATCTGACTGGTCAATTCTTTGGTAGTGATAGGCAACACGACTGGCTCTCACATGATGAATTTGCTAGACTTACAGGCATTGCTGTATAAAGCAAAGCCGACAGGTGGCAATGACTGTCACACAGGTAGCATCCAATCATAAGCCCGCGTCGAAAAATGAGTCAGCCAATCATAGCACAAAAGGGCGGGACTTTGCGCTGAACGGGTGCGGATAAATCTACGCCTTCAACAGCCCACACCTTGCCATCCAGGACCACATTGTGAGCTAACATTATTCCTGCAAGGCACATAATCACCTTGTTTTCTACTAAAAAGAAACTGTTAAAATTATATATTGTAGGCCTCGTTGGCGCAGTAGGCAGCGCGTCAGTCTCATAATCTGAAGGTCGTGAGTTCGAGCCTCACACGGGGCACTTGTTTTTCCATCCTTCCATCCCTGTTTAAGAGACTGCGGTATGTTCCTTTGATGAACCGCTTCGTCGTGTTGGATTGTGCCGTGTCGCTATATTTATACATGGTGAAAAAACAGCAAGCAAACAGTAATGTACACCCGCAATGCCCTCGCACATAAGTTAGTAATAACTTAGTTGCCCTCTTAAAGGTTAAACAGTCCATCAAATACAGTCATCAAGTCCCAAACGGATCTGGCAGGTTGTCTTTGCTATGCTAAACTACCTAGCTAGCGAAGCAAGGTTAATCACATGCTACTAGATTAACCTGAACGTTATGTTCAAACCTAGTTTGTTGAAGTAACGTCGAAAAAAAACGTCTTTTGCCAAATTGTTAACAAAAGCAATGTACACTTCTGATAGCCTACTGCTTGCATTGACACTGATGTAAAGTATGGATTTTTCTGCCTCAACGAACCTCTACCAGTTGTAGCAAGTTAACGTAATGTAACAGTTAGCTAGAGGAGGAAATTGGTTAAACCCAACGGCTCTGTTTAAATCATTACGATAGACTGTAGGCCTAGGCCTATATATCTTTATAGTCAATGGTTAAGCCCCTATAAGTTAGTGGAAATCATGTAACACACCACAAGTGCATGTAATTTTAAAAGAAGTCTGCACAGTATGTGAATGTTGTAGTTATTTTATTTAGGAGCTGTTTAAAAAGTGACTACTGCCATGAGCCAAAATGGCCAGCGGGTGGCATCAATGTTCCACCTTCAAATCGTAGTTTCCTCACACTTCAGCATTCAGTCAAGTCTTCTGGAGCTCATCTATAGAAGCAGCTGTTGTAAACTATGTATGAGAGAGCTATAATAAAATAAATAAATAATAAAAAACAAACACAATACCTAAACAGCTGATGAAATGGCACATAACTTAGTGAATTCCGAGTAAATTGCCTTTTTCTGTATGCTTGTTATGACATTTATGGTCTTATTGTGTTATTAGTTGCTTAACCGTAATAAGTTATTATCAACATTACGATAGTTGCTGTATAGTAGACACATGTTCTCAAACAAAATAGTATTTTGAAAGTATGTTGAGTGCACATGTCAATTAGGAAGGCTAATTGAGCTGAAGTGAGTGAGAGAGTCAGGGAGAGAGGAGGGCGCCGAGTCTGACTGTAGGCTCCAGACAGACTTACTGGCTGCAGATGAAGTTTTGTGTCACACTGCACCGTGGAACCTTTATGATTTCATATTAACCACCCAGTCTCTCTATCTCCTGACTGAGATGTTGCGATGTTCCGTGCAGCCTTACAAAACGTGGACTTGTTTTGGCTGATTTTGTTTTATTTTGTTTTTCTACCGGAGACTGGCTGTAGATCAGCCGATGTGGACAGCTGTCATGAGGTGAAGACAGCCTACATGATGCGCCAAATAGGCCCGGTGGAGCTGGTGCCAGACAGGCCGGGAACAGGTCAGTCAGTCCCTTTGGAATTATTAGTAGGAACTCTATGAGACTTAAAAAGCAACATGAAATACACAGAGGTGGTGTAACTTAGTACATTTACTGATGCACTTTGGTTGAGTAGTTGAGGTACTGAATTCCATTTTGTGCTACTTCATACTTCTACTTGACTGAATTTCAAAGTCAAATATTGTACTTTTTACTCCACTAAATTTATTTGACACCTATTTACTTGTTACCTTGCAGATCCAGATTTTAAATACAAAACATATGATGAGTCTAAAATTGCAATGCAGTGTAAATTAAACTACCACTACAATATGAAGTAGTGCAGATTAGCTCCACATAGACAAGCTCCACAGCATTAAAATGTTCTTTGCATATTAAATATGCATAAGCAATAACAATATATGTATATAATAATATAAATAGTATCCCATATCATAAATTAACATTTACGACCATTCTGCTGCATAATGACTTCTTTTTTTGGTACTTTAAGAACATTTTGCGTATAATACTCTTGTACGATTTTGGTTGAAGGACTTGAAATTTAGTATATTTTAAAAAATATTCCTAACTTAAATAAAGCGTCCAAATACTTCCTTCACCACTGGAAATATATAAGATTCCTACTCACCAGTACCATAAGATCTCTAAATATATAATTTAGTGTAAAAATAATGTTTTCGAAAACATTTTTCCCACATTTTTTTGTCAATGTTATATTTTATTTTTATGTCTTGACTTGCAGTACTTGCTTTATCTTTATTTATATTTTCTACTTACTATGGTTATTGCTATGTACCAGTATACTAAGGCAAATTCCTTGCATGTAAAAACCTAGTTAGAGATAAATCCGATTCTGAATTATTTAAAATAATTGCTATATTTTCCATATGTTCTCCTCTGGAATGACGGAAATGAAAGTGAACAAACTCCATGTATGGTTAAATCATACTTAAGCTTAAAATCTCTACCACAATGAGATTTGTAATACTTAAAACATTGCTGTGACTTGTTGCCCACACAGGTTTTGACCCTCTTGCTTTAGGAATGCAGGGCCAAATTCCCAATATAAGGGACCATCATTGCGCAGCATAAGGCTAACATTTCTTAAAGAGAGAGAGAAGCTATTAATGTTGAAAACTAACCTAAATAGTCTGCACCACTTAAATAGAGCTCTTGAAAGCATACTTGACTATAAGTGGTGGTGTTAAAGATGCTGTTTTCTAAATGTAGGCCAAAATGCTCATGTGAGATTTTGTCTGGCTCTTAAAGTGCTGCACACATTTTACAAGCAATTGTAAAATGTTGAATGGCACCTCATCATTTTGGATGTAACTGCACCCAAAAAAGAAACAACAAAAAGCTGACCTCTGGAGTAATTTTGTTGGCAGTAATTTCAGATTTCCCTGGGTAGTGGAGACAAGTTGTGGATGACTTTGAGTTAGCTAGCTTTATTTTCTTCTATTCTTGACCAAACATGAACTGTCTCCTTGTAATAATTACACAGTTCATGAAAGTAAATCTGTGCCAGACGTCAGTAGATAGCACTTGTTAGCTTGTGATAGTTAACAGCAAGTTAACAATACATGGTGGTGACCGCAGCATTTTCAGGCAGAGATGTTTGCTAATTATAGATGGTTATCACAGAAGAATCTTTCCACATCATCCCTTCACAACAGCGCATGCTGATCTTGTTTGGCCACAGATGAATTTACTTGAGAGTGATGTCATTTTAAGTCGGCTGTGAAACAGTTGAATAGCGAACACTTCCAAAGGCACCACTCCCTGGCCTGTCATTGGTCTTTGCTCCCAATATTCAAGCTGAAAAAACAAGGCAGTTCAGCTGAAAAAGTTTTCTAAATTCTCCCTAAGTGCTATTGATAAGATTTAAATCTCATTGCAAAATTGGAGCTGGTGACCGGGTAGTCTGGCTTCCAACCAACCTACTGTCCTACTTGCAAATGAGGAATGCAATATGGCATTACAGATACATGGTAACTATCTCAGTTATGTATTTCATGGTCAGCCAGTGCTAATATGAATAGCTTAAAGTTTGACACAGGTCTGGTGTGTGTGTGTGTGTGTGTGTGTGTGTGTGTGTGTGTGTGTGTGTGTGTGTGTGCGCGCTTCAAGTCAGACATAAGTGAACAGTCCGTTCCTCTCATCTCTCTCTCCCTTGATCTCAGTCAGCTACTTGACAGCTTGGCTTAGGGCAGTCTACCAAAGTCAGACACACACACACACACACACTTTGGTGTGAGTGATGATTTGTCGTTCATTGTGCATGTCATTGAGTCAGGTCTCAACAGGCTCATCTTAGAATTATTTTTGTGCTGTCATTTTAATGCTTAGATGAATAATTAAAAAGATGGATTCTTATAAGTTAGTTAATTAAATGAATCATAAAAAAAACTCTTGAAATCAATCTAGAGTACCTTCCAAGTAGCCTGGTGTAAAAAAAAATGTATTGATGCGGTTCATCAATATTCAGCCTTTATTCTCGATATGAAACATTTATCAGACATTTCATTGCTTCTATTTATCACACTTGGTAACTACACCTACGTTTTTTAATATCCAAGATCACAGAAACCTATGCAGACTCCTTAATTCTTTCCACCCACCTTTCAGTGTTGGATTGAATATGACCATGCCTGAAGCTATTTCTTCTGGCTCTGTCTTTCAGATGAGTCTCTCCGAGTGTGTGAGCACCCTGGACCCAGCTGCTGTACCAGCAAGATGGAGGACAGCTACATGGCAGCTGTTCGCAGTGAGACTCAGCAAAAGATGCGATCCTACAGCTTTGAACTGAAGTACCTGATTGCTGGACACACCAAAGCCTACCAAGGTGAGGGAGAGTAATGGAGATACAGAGTAAGGAAGGGGTGTAGACCTACTGGAGACTAAAATACGTACATTAATTTATTTCATGCATTTTTAAGCTAAAAGCATGTTGGAGAAATGTTTTCCAATTGCTCAGCAACTTTTAAAATTGTCTTTTGTGGGGTGAAGGTGTGGAGGGAGAGCAATGTACACATAACAACTTTAAAAGTCGATTGACTCTTTTTTTAAGTGAAAACACAACCAAAAATGATTTGGTTGCAGTTTCTCAAACACAACAATCTGCTGCTAGATCAAAATAATTATTGCAAAAATATTTCAACATGAATCAATAAAAAAAATAATTATTGGTTTCAGCCCTAATTTAAACAATAATTAAACATGATTGTTGCTGCATAACAGCTTTCCTGTTTTTTGGCCTTTAGACTGTTGGTTGATAAAAACAAGTAAAATGAAGACATCACCATGGCATAATAACTTTCCTTATTGAATTATTATAATTAACAAACACAATAATGTATGTGGGTGATTTAGGAATGTAAATCAAAGTGACTTTAATAGCAGTGGTGATTTTGGTGTTTTAACAGTTCTGTCAAGTGCCTGTAGCCCCCTTGTCATTCTCACTTTGTGTGTTCATCATGGAATAGCTAGTTTGTGTCAGGGTGGTGGTGTGAGGCCAGTTTATTTTGTGAGGCGCCACAGTGGCTAGCCAAACAAACAACTGATGTTCGATTGAGTCTTTGAGAGAGCAAACTCTCAGAGGGAGCAGCGGAAAACTTTGTTACAACTCTCCGCTCTCTTTCTCTGTCTGTCTGTCTCTGTGATAATCAGGTTTTGTTCTTGACCAATGAGAGAGCGACGGACGGAGAATGTTTACATTCAGTACGTATCCGCACCAAAGTGTTGTTGCTGTGGGCAACAGCCGGTCTCTAACGGGCTGCTCTGAATAGGAGGAAGAATACTCTGCTTGTCCACTTGTCTCTCAACGCTATTCACCAGCCTGTGTGATCGTCTGTGTGTGTGATAGAAAAAGCTTGTGTATGTATGTGCTTGCGTGCGTGAATGTGTGCATGCGCATGTATTCCACAGATTATGAGAGGGTTAGAGTTGATGAAACCCAGCAGGCAGACATGGCAAACATGTATCTCTCTGTTTTCTTTTTTCTCTCTATCTATCGCTCATTTTCTCCTCCCCTGCTACATGTGAATGCACTCAGGCTCAGTTTCAGCTGCTATTTATGCCCGACGGATGGCTAAACCATCCATGGGTAAAATTAATGCAAAACACCGATACACAAAGAAAGGCTCAACAAGGAGAAAACTACAGCAAGTAAGAAGAGACCAGTTTAGAACAAGTTAGAACAAGGAATTTTACAGCTTTAAGCAATATGATTTAAACAGTCAGTCCACCCAGATCACAAAAAAACACATTAAATAATTAAATAATTAAGAGGTATCTACCTATTTAGATTAAAACATAGTTTAATGTACATAAGTTTGTGATAGATATTCTCTGTAAATGCTGCAGCCA
Organism: Lepomis gibbosus; assembly: GCA_029875015.1. Classification (NCBI taxonomy): domain Eukaryota; kingdom Metazoa; phylum Chordata; class Actinopteri; order Centrarchiformes; family Centrarchidae; genus Lepomis; species Lepomis gibbosus. The sequence continues at coordinate 15,181 of JAPMOB010247966.1, forward strand.
CAGCAGTACAGCATTACAGTGGAGGGATTTGTATTGTGCTTCTCAAAACACTGCTATTGCAGAAATGGAAACATTCCTTAAGCAGAGCAAGGCGATAAGTAATGTTAAAAGTGCTTATTTATTTGAGATAACGGCTACTTTCTTGCAAGAAAGTAGTTCCCAAAACCAGCACAAATGAATCAAAAAGTACCAGCACTGCTAAATACTTCTTGTGGCAAGTGAGAAAATGTGCGCTTCTGTGTTTTGGGTGAACCAACCCCTTAATGAATGAAATTAATTTTACACAACAGCAGTGCTCTTCAACAGCTGAGCTAAATCTCAAAGGATCCCCTTTCCAAAGCGCAGTGATTAAAACCCACTAGAGAAACTGAGACATGCCCAGAGCGGTTGTAGTCGGGCTCTATTTACACCCTGTGGATTACTTCAGTGTGTATGTGTGTGTATGTGTGTGTGTGTGTGAGAGAGAAAATGTGTCTGCATGCTTGCGTGTGTTTCCCCTGGCGCTGTAAGACCCCTGCGCCCTCTTCTCCATGTCGCAGCTGTCATCCAATCACAGAGGGTAAAGAGCTAATCACATGACCTCAGAGTAGACTTTGCCATGTCACTCGATGCCGTCTGTATTTGTGTTGCTATTGCCAGGACATGGGTATGCAAACACGTAAAAGTGAGACGTTCTCACTCGGTACTTGAGCCCTGCCACTGCTACTATACCGCCTCATCCCCCCTTATCACCTTCAAAGTCACTTCATTTCATTTAATCTATTTGTGTGAAAATGAGTATGAACGTACAGAACTGAAAAAAGTACCACGGTGCTTTTGATTATTATGATTGTTATGATTTCCTTATTTATTAAATATGTTATTTAATAAAATACCCTAATAAATTGCTGTCACTTGGAGAGTCAGGTGGCTGCTGCTGTGATGGTAAAATACAAAGCTGTTATGACATGAACACACACACACACAAACATGCACCTTGACTGACTGAATGACTTAGTGAAAGTCACAAATAAATGTCCCTGCCTCTCTCTCTTCCTCCTGGTTTGGATGCCATCTGATTGACATCACCCTTTTTACTTGGCAAGGTTCAAACATAGACACATGCACTGTCACACGCCACGGGTATACAGCCTCTGTTAAGGGTGCTGTCCACTTTATTAGACCTTGCCGGACACAGTGGATCCTGAGATTGGGCCTCTCATTATCACCTGACTAAAGATAACAGGGTAGTGAAAACGGGCTCAGGGATGAATTAAGTCGCATGCTATTTTGGCTTGTATGCGGCAGGATAAAGTCAGTCCAAGGTTAGCGAGACAGACTCTGTGTAACAAGGAAAACTAATAAATGCACAAATGGAAATGTCACATCTTGCATGTGGGAATTACATGTATCTATGTCAGTCATGCCCCCAATCAAAATTTAAACAGTTTTATTTAGACTTTCTCTCTCTCTCTCTCTCTCTCTCTCTCT
>JAPMOB010247971.1:0-21515 GCA_029875015.1 Lepomis gibbosus
CTTCTCGCGTTGTGTGTGAACACTTGCAGCGAATGTACTCGCGCGTGGAAAGCGCTGCGAGGCGTAAAATCGCGTTTGGTGTGAAACCGGCATAAGATTGCTTCTTTCTCTTTCACAGATGCTTTACATCCCCACAGTCTGGATCAGGTACTCGGTTCGTACCCCAGCAGAACAGCCCTATACCTAGTCCCTATACCCCTCAGAGCCCTGCAGACTACATGCAGTACAATCCACCCAGTTATTCTCAACACCAACAGACTCAGCAAGGTGAGTACAAATTTAAGTCAAGCAAAATGATGTCATTAGCAGTCTGCCATGACTCTGCTAAACATTTATTATTGAGGAATAACAAAGAAGAGTTTTTTAACCATCAATTTGTGTGCATTTGTACTGTTGCTGGCTTAACATAAGACATAGTGGACAATATTCAGCTAAACAAATACTCTGTAGTGATTGTTGCGTGTTTGCCATTTCGATTAATGTTATTGATTAATGGGTTACTCAAGCATTCTGCCTAAAACAGGAAGCCTTCTACAAGAGACTACATGCTGTACAGTACACATGTACAGAGTGGAACACACATTGTTCCCTCACAGAACATCAGATACACTCTCACCTTGAGCTATCTAAATTACTTCCACTGATATTTAGAGGAAAACAATTATTCTTTCTTCAAATAACACCACCTGCATGGTGTTTCAGATAAATCTAGCTGGCTGCGAATTGATCAGATGCTCCTTTAACTTTAGTAACTTTTATACATGCTTGAGTGGCGAGGAGCATGTCGATAGGTTGACACACACTTACTGTAACATGGCAAAAACTACAGCTGTCTGTTAAAGTGGAAAAGAATGTACCTATCCCTCAGGTAGATGTGAGGCATTGCCCATCACAAGTAATTTAACTGGATATTTTCTTTCACTCTTTGTATTAGTTTCTAGTGGCGTGAGAAATATCCAGGAGAGCAAGGTCTCTGGACAGCTATCAAGTAATTCATCAAATCACAATGTGAGACTAGGCTCAGATGAAGACTACATGAACATGGCCAACAGACTGGGAAATGAGGTAATGGCGAGAATCAAGATATCCTGAACAGGACTTCAGCAGATGCTGACTGTTAAATGCAACGATTAATGTCTTGTGTTCCAACAGGAGAATGACTCCTCCATGAGGGCTGTCACATTTCCAGTTAAATCACCACAGTCTGTGTGTTCCACTGCTGGGAGTGAAGAGACTGCAAAAAGTATGCTGCCTTAGCAACAAGTCAATTCTTCTTGAGTTTATGGAGAAACAATAATGTACCATTGTACAATTCATTCTTTGCCAGTACTTGTTCTAAGGTGCTCACTTTTCTTTGTATTTGTTTGTGTTTTAGCAGTGTTCAGGCCTTCCCTTATTATGCAGTCACCTCCACCCGATGTGCCACCAGGTGCAGCACCTGACCTGCTCTTCACTTCTGCTGACCGCAAAAAGAAGCAGAAAGAAATGAGCAGAGAAGAAAATGAACAGGTGGACAAAAATGCCTTGTATGGCATTGTTAGTTCTCCATCAAAAGATTCTGCCAGGCTGACTTTAAAACTGTCCCGAGTGAAGAGTCCAGATGTAGATCAATCACATATTGACCATGAAACTGATTTGATGAATAATAATAACAATCAGTTGTCAAGGACTGCCCAGGACTTGTCAAACAGGTTAGGTGCTGAGGAGCAGGCAAGCTGTCAGCAGGTTCCTGTTCGGCCAAACATCAAGGACTCTGCTGTCATCAGTGGGCTTGTGTTTGATGATGCTGAGATAGACACACTTGCGGAGATTGAGAGAATTGAACGTGAGACGGCCAGTGAGAGAGAACGGTGGTCTAAAGAAGTCCAGGATAAAGGTATTGTGTGTCTGCCTTTGCCCTGTCCCTTCGTGCAGTTACTTTCATGACCTTGGTTAGTTTGTGTTTGGAGAAGATCTCAGTTGTGTGTTTCTTTATTCCAGATAAGCCACTAAAGAAACGGAAGCAAGACTCGTATCCTCAGGAATCCGGAGGTGATTCAGGTGATGGACCTACGGTACAGGGGGGCAACACTGACACCAAGTTGACACCCAAGAAGACGAATGTTGCAAGTAATGGTGCCAGTCGACCTGCTTTGATGGTCAGTATTGATCTGCAGCAAGCTGGCAGACTGATAAGACAGCCTGTAGTGGTCTTGGAAGCACAGCAGTTGTGTGAGGACCACCTTCGGCGCATCAAGTCAAAGACCGATGGAAAGGTAGATAAAGTTGTTGAAAACAGGCCTGGGATTATCAAACAGCATGCAGACAACCCAAGGAAGTCTGTCTCAGATGGGCAACCAGAAACCCCTAAACAGAAGCAGGAAAGCCTGCGCGAATCCAAACACAGACATGACGGCAAAACTGACAGCAGCAAGGGACATTCAGATGACAGACAGCCAGACACACCACGGCAGAAACAGGACAGGCATTCAGACTTGTGCCGCAAAGAGGAAAAGAATCACAACAGTCACCGATCCCATGTCAGCCAACTTAAGACTCCAAAAACCATGAGCAAGGCGGAGCATAACTCCAGACGTGGAAAAGACAAAGTAAGGGACAAAGATAGGGATAAGGACAGAGATAAAGACAAAGACAGAGATAAAGACAGAGATAAAGACAGAGATAAAGACAGAGATAAAGATAGAGATAAAGATAGAGACAGAGAAAAGAAACAAAAGACTTTGTCAAGGGAAAACCGAGACAGACCCTGTCCTGACCAGCATACTAAAACTGACATCCCTAGAGTGAAGCAAGATGGAAGCAGAAAATCCACTGACCTCAACTGTCGACAGAAGACAGAAAGTTCCAGCCTTCAAAATGCCCAAAATAAGGAAGAGAGGAAAAGTGGGGATGGCAGAGTTAGCTGCCAAGCTCGAGACAAACCCCAGTCTTTCGAGGCAAAACCTTGTGAGTTCCCCTCATACCTGCTGGGTGGCAAGTCCGGAAGTCTGAAGAACTTTGTGATTCCTAAATTGAAACGGGATGGGAAAGAAAAAGATCCCCAACTTCCAATTAAATTGAAAGAGAACTGGAACGAGCCCCTGGTCAGGCTAGAGAGAGTGTCATTGGTTGAAAGCCTTAACAAAGGTGCTAAGCCTGTTGTTGTGCTAAAGAAACTCAGTACTGATGAGGTAAAAAGGATCATTAAGGAAAGCAGGAATGCACATGGCTTCAGATCCAGGAACTCATCCACCTTTGACAAATCAAAGAGAGGTACGATTTACTTTGTTTATTAAATATGTAGGCACAACTGTACAGGTTGGATATGTGCAATGTGCCCACTTTCCGGATTGTTTATTTACTTTATACCACTGTCTAAGGAATCATTATTATCACAGCATTAATGAATTGCAGATTATATCTTCTTTTGTAGTGTATCATTCTGTACTGAAAACTCGTGTGCCTGCAGAGATTTCAGTTTGTGAGAAGACAAACAAGCGACGGCACAGTGAGATCAGTAAGAGATCCAAGTATGCTGAGGTGGACTCCGATGAAGATGATGACTCTGATGGTGATGACTCTGACAATGAGTGTCAGTATTAAACCTAAAAAGAATTCAGTATTTGTACATATACAACAGTAATAAAAAATCTGTAATAAGAAAGATGCTGTCTCCACTTTTGACAGAATATTCTTTTACAATGCAGTAATCCTTAACATGAAAACATTTAAGTATTATATTTTTATATTAAATTGTATTTACTTATCAAAGCAATGTTTTATGCTTAAAGTTCTGTATTTTCTTATTTATCCTTTTTCGGTCATTGTTACAGCTGCAAGGAAAAGGTACAAGAAAGATCATGATAAGACATGGAAGCACGAAGAGAGGAGAGGCACTGCTCGCCATGGGTATGGTAGCCGTCACCGTGAATTCTCAGATGATTCAGATGAAGGGTCTCCACCACCAAACCTGAGTGATGGTGAGTCTTGTGAAGGCCTGCCCGTGGTCATAGGAAAATAAACAAACAAAGTCCTGCTTGAAGATTTTTTTTACTCTGTTGTTATTGTTATTATAGACATCTGAAATACACACATGCAAAATTGGACCTTTACACATGCAGAGGTGTCAGAGCAAGGGCGCTGCCATGTAGTTAGGCAACCAGAGCAGTTAGGGGTTCAGAGCCTTGCTCAAGAGCCTTACAGCACAATGTTGTAGACAAAGTTGAGTGTTTTTATTTTGTTCGTCTCTAACAAGGCAAATTTCTTCCTATCTCAATTAATTACCTTAGACAGTAGACAACAAATGCAAATAGTGTCAGACGATGCAAATTATGATTCTTATCTGTGATGGCTTCCATTCAGATTATTGCCATTTTAAACCAGTGATCAGCTGGACGTGTTGCCTGGATAGCTGAATTACTACTCCCAAGTCTTTTTCTATTAAATATTCAGTGTTTGAGGGTTAGTTGCTGCTGTCAAGGATGTAATTCATGTTATTCCTGACTTTTTCAGTTGCCAGAAAATTAAAGAAAAAGGAGAAACACAAAAGCAGAAAGGATTCCAAGCTGACACCAGAAGGTATTGAATTACCAATTATTTTTAATTATTAATGATTTTGACATATTTGCATACTTTTATTAATCAATTTGTTTACATTTGCTTAACAGAAAAGATGGACTCCTCCACATTTAAGAGATTCACAGCCAGTTTGGACAACATTCTTGAGAGCCTTGAGGACGTGGACCTCACTGCCGCAGGTACACATCAAGCGTTGCACAGTTTTCACAAGTTTTCCTCATCATTTATTGAGTTGAAAAATGTTCAACATTATAACTTTGTGCCCTCAAACAGATGATGACGAGATACCTGAAGAGCTCTTGCTTGGAAAGCACCAGTTGAACGAGCTAGGCAGTGACTCTGCTAAGATTAAAGCCATGGGCATCTTTAACAAGGTAAGAGGAGTATGTTTGTGCACTGTCACATGGTTACGCTCAGGCTCAAAGTTGATATTTAGCTGTTGTAAAGACGAGCAAGTCACAGCTGCTTTGTTGTGAAAGTAACATTTGTTTCATCCATAGTGTCCATCTGATAAACTTGTGAAAATGTTGAATATCCTGGAGAAGAACATTCAGGACAGCGTTAAACTTTCCACGCTAATGAATCATGTAAGTTGTCAGCCTGATATTGTTTTCTATCTGTGGAAGTGATAGTGTTTTTATCACAATTTATTTGTCTCGAGTTTTGTCCTTTGTTTTATCTTTTATTGGTACTTCAATTGTTTTTAAAATTTGTAGGGTAATGATTCCATGGACGAGGAGCGGCTGTGGCGTGACCTTATTATGGAGCGGGTGACAAAGTCAGCTGATGCCTGTCTGACAGCACTCAACATCATGACATCTCCGTGCATGCCCAAAGCTGTTTATATAGAGGATGTGATTGAGAGGGTGTTGCAGTTCACCAAGTACCATCTGCAAAACTCCTTGTACCCTCAGTATGACCCGGCCTACAGAGTGGATCACCACGGAGGTCAGCACAGTTTTCTTCTCTTAAGTTGTTCTACAAATATAAGCAAAAATTTGAATTGGCCGAACCAAGTTGGATTTTTTTCAGAACAGATTGTGGCTTAAATTATTTTTTCACATATGTAAGAAATAGCACAAAAAGCTGGAGTGCAATTGGTTAAAATCTAGTGATGAATCAAAACTGAAAGCAGTTGCAATACTTTCAGGGATGTACTTATACTTTTAATACTTAGGGATATACTGCTTCTCAGCTAAAGTTGTGGACTAGTTTACTTTTTAAAATAAAAGCTGGCCATAGAACATTCTTGTAGTCATATTTTTAAATGACCTGCAGCCTTGGTGTTTAGCTGCTGACGTTCAAAGTGGTTTACACTTTTTTTCACCACTAATTTTTCCACCATTTTCCTCACCTAAGTTCATACTTCTAAGTCCAAGAGAGCGAAGTCTTCCACCCATAAACAGAAGGTGGTCGTCACACTCTACAGCAAAGTGTGTGATATTGTGACCAACATCTCAGAGCTCCTGGAGATCCAGCTGCTAACCGACACCACAATTCTCCAGGTGAGACTCCTTATCTGGTCTGACATAATTCAAACCCATGACCCCATTAAACCTTTGACTCTTGAGCATACCTGATTGCTTTTGTGCCCGACCTTTAGGTGTCCACCTTGGGTATCACGCCATTTTTTGTTGAAAATGTCAGTGAACTGCAGCTATGTGCCATCACACTGGTGACAGCGGTAAGTTTGCTATGGCATGGAAGTTTAGTATTATTGTAGTTCATTTTACTATGGCTTCAGATTGTGTTTTTTATGGCATGCTCTAGCACCACATCTCTGTTGTTATGTTTTGATTTAGTGCTTTGCATTTAACTCTTCCTTAGGTGTTCAGTCGTTATGAGAAACACAGACAGCTCATTCTTGAAGAGATCTTCACCTCCATGGCTAGACTTCCTACTAGTAAACGCAGCCTCAGGAACTTTAGGTAAGTACATATCTAGTGAATATTTGCTCAATAAAATTACATGAATGAAGGCATTAATCATTGAAGTCCTGCGCTGCTCAAGGATGCTTATGTCTCATACTCCCCCAGGCTAAACAGCAGTGATTCAGACGGAGGACCCGTGTATGTCCAGATGGTCACAGCACTGGTTCTGCAGCTCATCCAGTGTGTGGTGCACCTTCCCTCAGAGAGGGACAAAGAGGGTGAACATAATAAGAAGGTAACTGCCAAGGTGTAACAGATATTTAAAACATCTGTATCTGAAAACATGTTTAGATTCAGAAATTGTTTGACATACTGGTTACTTTTTTATAGGTGGATAAAGAAGTTCTCATCACAAATTCATACGAAACTGCTATGAGGACAGCTCAGAACTTTCTGTCAGTGTTTCTCAAGAAGTAAGTCATTGTTCCTGCACATTGTCCTTCCACAGTATACCTGCTGCTGCTGTAGAATAGTCTGTCTTATTAAGTGGGTTAGTGTTCAAAAGTATATTATAATGCTTGTATTCTGTATGTTTCAGGTGTGGCAGTAAGCAGGGGGAGGAGGACTACAGGCCTCTGTTTGAGAACTTTGTTCATGACCTGCTATCTGCAGTCAACAGACCTGAGTGGCCTGCAGTTGAACTGCTGCTCAGTTTACTGGGCCGGCTGTTGGTAAGTCTCATCATTCACTTCAAAGGTGTCATCACTCATTACCTGTCTAGTAGAAACTAAAAAGATGTTGTTGTTGTTGTTTGTTTTGTGACATTTGTCCTCCACCTGTGCTCCAGGTGCACCAGTTCAGTAACAAGCAGACAGAAATGGCGCTCAGGGTTGCATCGCTTGACTACCTCGGAACTGTCGCTTCCCGCCTGCGTAAAGACGCTGTCACTAGCAAGCTGGACCAAAAGGCTATTGACCGCATCATTAAACAGGTAGGCTAGATAATTATTAATAATTGTTTTAACAGAGATAAGTTAACAGTGGTGGCGAACTGCTTTTGAGATGCTCCCTGCTCATTGATCTCATTACAGACTCCAGGCAGTGATGAGATCCAACAACTCCAGAAGGCCTTGCTGGACTACCTAGATGAGAGCGCTGAGACAGATCCCTCCATAGTGGTGTGTTTAATTTTCATACACTAAGCTGTGTATTAAACAGAAATCATTATGGTCACTTAATGATTCCCTAAGGACAGGATGATAAGTGTTTGCATGGAGTAATATGCAGTCCTTGTACTTATTTAAAGCTCTCAAATGCCTTGTCAGTGGGTTGTCAGTGGGTTATTTTTGATTTAGTGTAAAAGAGATGCGGGTTGGACAGGGTTCCTTAGGGTCAAAGTGGTGTTATTTCATCACATATGCATACATTTGTTTCATATAGTTTGCCAGGAAGTTTTATATTGCCCAGTGGTTCAGGGATGCCACAAGTGAGGCAGAGAAAGCGATGAGGTCTCATGACAACGACGAGGACACAAGAGGTCGACATCATACCAGTGACGCCGACTCAATTGAGGAGATTATGCATAGGGCAGAGACACGAAAGAAATTCCTCCGCAAGGTCATCAAGACTCCACCATCAGATTTCAGTTCTCTAAGGTAAATATTGCTTCACTCTGAATCACTGCACTAATTTCACTCGCTGTTGGACAAGTTCACCTATCCTGGTGTTATACGGTCTTCTGGGTCTATCTTTCAGGTCTGACACAGTTGACTATGAGGACTCCTGCCTGATTGTCCGATATCTAGCCTCTATGAGGCCGTTTGCACAGAGCTTTGATATTTATTTATCACAGGTAAAAAGGTTCATTTAAAATAAACATGAGCAAGCGACTATATTGTGTTGGCTGTCATTAACTAAATTTTCTTTTACTGTCTATCGTATAGATTCTGAGAGTGCTGGGTGAGAGTGCCATTGCAGTCAGAACTAAAGCCATGAAGTGTCTGTCTGAAGTAGTAGCTGTGGATCCAAGTATTCTGGCACGGGTAAGTCATTTTATTTGATCGATTCTAACAGACAGACAGACAACTATGCCAAACTAGCAGCCATAATATTCAGCAATGTTTGTCAGTGCTTGACTGATGTCCCCCTGTTTATTTTTCAGTTGGATATGCAGCGTGGGGTTCATTGTCGCCTCATGGACAACTCCACCAGTGTGCGAGAGGCAGCTGTGGAGCTCCTTGGCCGTTTTGTGCTAAGTCGACCAGAGCTCATTGAGCAGTACTATGACATGCTCATTGAAAGGATATTGGTAATTTTCCCTTTCCTTGTTTTTAAACTGAGCTTCTGTGTCACGCACAAGTGTAACTATTGTTTTCCCAGGTTTAAATTAAAGTTTAAATAGATGGTCACATCACATGTGTGGAAAGGAATTGGCAGTGTCTATCATAAGGTGAACTCAAATGGAACTCCGCCCTTGACTTTAGCCAACTCTGACAAAAAGGTTCATTTAAAGTGACAAAGTTCAGCTGAGGTAAAATCACCCCCCCTCCAACACTGCCACCTGCAGATCAAATGAAGAACTGCAACATTTGGCATTTATATGTGCTCATGATGGTGTAGCAAATTGTAGAAACATGTTATTTTATCACTACCCCTTTCACTTATCACTTACCCTTGTTTTTTGGTTGTTCATCACGAGTGTGTTTATCTTGCATATTTGATTTTTACATTTTCACTGGATACCTGACATTTCCCCATTCATACCAATAAAAAGGGCACTTCTATGTTGAGTAGGGCTGCAACTAATGATTATTTTTATTGTCAGATAATCTGTTGATAATTTTCTTGATTATTTGATAAGTTGTTTAGTCTATAAAATGTAAAAAAATTGGGAAAAATGTGACATCCTTTAATGCTTTGTTTCGTTCACAACCCAAACATATTCAGTTTACTTTCATAGAAGAGTAATGAAACCAGAAAATATTTTCAATTAAGAAGCTGGAATCAGTGGATTTTTCTTTAAAAAATGACTCAAACCGATTAATAGATTATCAAAATGGTTGGCGATTAATTTAATAGTTGACAGCTTATTGATTATTCGATTAACTGTTGCAAGTCTAATGTTAAGTCTATAATGAACTGTCCTTGTACCCATTTTGTTTTTACACAGGACACCGGTATAAGTGTAAGGAAGAGGGTCATTAAGATCTTGAGGGATATTTGTCTGGAGCAGCCGGACTTCCACAAGATCACTGAGATGTGTGTCAAGATGATCCGAAGGGTCAACGATGAAGAGGGGATTAAGGTTTGTGTTTATTTTTATAGGAATGCCACTTATACCTTTTTTGTGATAGTTTTCAATATTCAGTCTATATACATAAACATCTTTTCCCATTTAGAAACTGGTGAATGAGACATTCCAGAAACTCTGGTTCACTCCCACACCTAGCCACGACAAAGATGCCATGACCCGGAAGATCCTGAACATCACGGATGTGGTGCGCATTAACTAGGCTTGTGACAGAAATGCCAGGGGCATTGTTCAAATAAGAAACATTTTGTTGTTTGACATTGTCATAAAATTGACTCACGTCATGTTTTGATTTCACCCCAGGTGTCGGCGTGTAAAGATACAGGCTATGACTGGTTTGAGCAGCTTCTCCAAAATGTGAGTTGTTTAACTTTCTTGGCTGTTTTGTCATCTCAACAGCAGCTTGGGTTTTTTTATGATAGCTACTGTGTGCATATTTTGTCTAGCATCTTATCTCATTTTGTATGGCAACTATTTAGCTCTTGAAGTCAGAAGAGCAAGCTTCGTACAAACCTGCCAAGAAGGCCTGTGTTCAGCTGGTGGACAATCTAGTGGAACACATAGTGAAATATGAGGAGTCTCTTGCAGGTAATGAAAAGAAATGTAGTAGTGTAATTGCTTACAACATTTTTATTGCATTGTTATTGGGTTAAACATTACTTTCCTGTGAGACATGTTTTTTGTTTGTGTTTCAGATTGTGAGGACAAAGGAGTCAACTCAGGTCGTATGGTAGCATGCATCACCACTCTCTACCTGTTCAGCAAGATCAGAGCACAGTTAATGGTCAAACATGCCATGACTATGCAGCCCTACTTGACCACCAAGTGCAATGTACGTACAACCTCATTTTGTTCAGTATTAATCTATAGTCTTCTATTTGCCTGAAAGTATGATAAATAACTTTGTGTACTGTGAGCCTGGGGACCATGGGACAGAAATGAGCAACACCAGCTTTTACATTGTGTTAGAGCACCATCTATTGGCAGCCCAATAAAAACTCAAGTGTTCAGCACGGTTTGTCCAGAAACCTACACTTGCTGCATTTGCAAGTAGTCAAGTGTTTTATGCAATATTATTATTATTATTATTATTATTATAATCATCAAGAAGAGTGTTGATATTATGATATAACCATTTGTGGTGGTTCTTCTGTAAATCTGTCTAAAAAGCAGCCAATAGGCACATAACTGCCAACAGCTGGAATGATGTGTCAAAGTAGGTCGTGTTAAATTGTGGGATAAGTGTACTCAAGCACTTACCTGCCTACCGCCACTTACCTGAATACACACTGAAGTGCTCAGGACCGCAAGTGCTCAGCTTTGGACTGTACAGCTATCTCTGTGTCAACATTTCAGACTCAGAATGACTTCATGGTGATATGTAACGTGGCAAAGATCCTGGAGCTGGTCGTGCCTCTGATGGAGCAACCGAGTGAGACTTTCCTTACTACCATAGAAGAAGACCTGATGAAGCTCATCATCAAATACGGCATGACGGTCAGTGTAATTGACAGCTTACAGCTTTCACAGCTCAAAAAATCGTGAACCATGTGGATGTGAAACTACAGCTCTGAGGTCTGATTTAAGCATGGTGTCATTTGTTGTGTCTGCCTCTCAGGTTGTACAACACTGTGTAAGCTGTCTTGGTGCTGTTGTTAACAAGGTCACACACAACTACAAGTTTGTTTGGGCTTGTTTCAACCGTTACTATGGTAAGGCATATGTACTCTAACATACATTTCCTTACACCTGAATTCTTTTATACTTTGAAATAGAAAAAATAATCTAAAACACACCAACATTTTAATAACATGCACAAAGGGCTTACTTTTTTACTCATTGTCTCATTTCACATCCATTTTATAGGAGCTTTGGCTAAACTGAAGACACAGCACCAAGAAGACCCCAACAGCTCCACTCTGGCTGCTAACAAACCTACTCTCCTGCGCTCACTGTTTACTGTCGGTGCTCTCTGTCGACACTTTGATTTTGACCAAGAGGAATTTAAGGGTGCTAACAAGGTAAACACCAGCAATCATCTTAAACTGTGTGTGCAGCACTTCTGTTAAACCTGTTTTGATGACTGACTTGCTGTCTCACCCTCCCCTCCGTGTCTCTTAGATTGTCATCAAGGACAAAGTGCTGGAGCTTCTGTTGTACTTCACCACACATGAAGATGAGGAGGTCCAGATCAAAGCCATCATAGGTCTAGGTATAGTGCACCTAATCTTAGACTAACATAAGATGTAATCAGTGTATATATACTGTATTATTGTGATCTTTGACTTTAATTTACTATTTCCTTTGTCGCAAGGCTTCCAGTTCATCATGCACCCAGAGCTCATGTTTGTGCAGGATGTGAAAGTTCTGTATAACAGCACCCTTTCAGATGAAAGCAGTTTGGTCAGTCTGAAGATCCAGGTGCTAAAAAACCTGCAGACATACCTTCAAGAGGAGGACTCTCGAATGCAGGAGGCTGATCGCGAATGTAAGATTTATAAATCCATCTTTTGGTTTCTGTTACTGAGATGCCTACGATTATCATTGTATGTTTAGTTATAACCAACATTGAGCATGTCAATCATGCAGAAAATCCTTAGACTGATTGAGCTAATGCTTTTTTTTTATTCAGGGAAGAACCAAGCCAAGCAGGAGGATCTGAAAGAAATGGGGGACATCTCATCAGGAATGAGCAGCTCCATAATGCAGATTTACCTGAAGCAGGTGCTGGAGTCATTCTTCCACTCACAGTCCACAGTTCGGCACTTTGCCCTGAGTGTCATTACACTGACTCTCAGCCAGGGCCTCATCCATCCTGTACAGGTATGTTCACAGTGGTGCTCCAGCATAATCTGATCAGGATCACCCAAGACTGAAATATACAGTACCTCTTGTGACGACATTCTCTGCTGTCTTGAATGCGTTACGAGCTGTTCACAGAGCAGGGACTCTTGTCTTTTAGTGTGTGCCCTATTTGATTGCCATGGGAACGGACCCTGAGCCAACCATGAAGAACAAGGCCGATCAACAGCTGGTGGAGATTGACAAGAAATATTCAGGCTTCATCCATGTGAGTGGATCGCTGGGTCACAATCAGTGTGTGTGGATCAAAGTGTAAATAAGATGTTTTGCTTTGACAGTATCTGTTGGCAGTTGTGTGTATATCGTGTTATGGCTGGAGAATAGTTAAGGCTACAAATAAGGAAAACTTTGCTTTGAATTACCAATTTAAAGTAATTCATTGCCCAAAGACGTTTTTAATAGCTGAAGAGAAAAATTAAAAACATAGCCATCTAAATTAAAGTTTATTTCTTTGTTTTTACTTTTTATAAAATAAATAAAACAAAAATATAACTTGCACATTTAATGATGTACTATAGTAAACCTTTGATCTGAGACTTCAAAGTTTAAAAAAACATTTTTTTAAATAAAATACAGGCTTCACAAAAATCTTATTTTTTGGAAGGATTTCATTTTATTTTATCCCCATTCATGAGTCTTTTTTGTCTGTGAATTCCCAGATGAAGGCTGTTGCAGGGTTGAAGATGTCTTATCAGGTACAACAGGCCATAAATGGGTCCAAAGGCGCAGTGGTCCGAGGTTTCCGTCTCGATGACACAGACGCTGCTCTCTGCTCACATCTCTACACTATGGTCCGTGGGAACCGACAACATAGACGGGCTTTCCTCATTTCCCTGCTCAACCTATTCGACGACAGCTCTGTGAGTTAACCTCTCTCCTTCAGACTAATTCCTTTCTCTGTGTGTAGATTTGTAGGTTTATTTATCTCCAACCACCCACACAAGCAGCTTCACTGCCGGCCATGAGCAGTTAGTTTTAGTAAGTGATGTTTTAAACTTTGTCTCCTGCAGAAAACAGAGGTGAACATGCTGTTGTTCATAGCAGACAACTTGGCCTGCTTCCCCTACCAGACCCAGGAGGAGCCTCTTTTCATCATGCACCATATAGATATTACTCTGTCTGTCTCCGGTAGCAACCTACTCCAGTCTTTCAAGGAGGTGAGAAGCTTTGTTTATTTTGACTTGTTGCTCTTAGCTGTTTTGTTTATCATTAGATAAAAATCCAAGACCGTGTAATATATCCACTGTATATTTGGTCTGTGTTCGAGTTGTTTTGTTGTCTGTGCAGTCTTTACGGAAAGAGCCCAGACAACCGCAGCAAAAGAAGATGAAGACAAAAAAGAAGAAGAAGAAGAAGAAGAAGCAGCGGAGAAGGAAAGACAGCTCCGATGATGAAGACGAGGACCGCGAGCAGAGCAGTAGCAGGTCCAGCAGTAGCAGCAACAGCAGCAGCAGCAGCAGCAGCAGCGATGAGGACGATGAGGTGGTGCACAAGCAGAAGAAATCTGTGGTTTCTGATTCTGACTCTGACATGGAAGACGAGGATGCGGTGATGGACCGTCTACCTGAAAACGCCAACCCTCTACTGGACTTTGCCAGTGCTTCACAGGGTATTCTTCTGTTGCTGGTGCTAAAACAACATCTGAAGAACCTATTCGGCTTCTCAGACAGGTTAGGCTGCATCAAAACTGCCAGGCAGCAAATTTCATTCAATCATTCTTAGTAGTGCAGTTGTTTTCATGAAAGATTTTGTGTGTGTTTCAGCAAAATCCAGAAATATTCCCCGACGGAGTCTGCCAAAGTATACGACAAGGCTGTGAACAGGAAATCTAAGGTGCACTTCAACCCCCGTCAGACACTGGATTACCTGAAGAGTGATATCACCAACATGGATCTCAGCTACGACGCTAAGAGGAATATTGTGAAACAGTATTTGGACGTAAGGATTCACTAAAATGTTTATATGATGAGTTTATTTATGAGGCATTTCATTCTCAGGAATATGTAGCAGACAAAAGGTGTCTGTGAGAGAGTGTGCAGGATACAGCATGTTTTGGAATTTCAGGTGGCTCAGACAGTCATGTTTTGGGTTGCCAGTTAATGCTTGCTAAAAAAATCTTGAGCTTAAATTGCATACCGTGCAAATCCTGGCAGTTCCCCGCTGCGTTTGACAATTGAAGTAAACTTGTGTATTAATGAATAAAATTTGTGCAATGTTTTCATTGGCCAGTTGCTATATTTGCCCACACTTACTGTTTGTCGTTTTAGTAAAAATTTAAGCGGAAAAGTACTATTGGCTGCAAATAAGCACATTAAGAAACTATTAACTAAAGGTTCTGCCTGCTTTTATCTTTATCTTAGTTCAAAGTACTGATGGAGCACATGGATCGTGACGAAGAGGACGAGGAGGGCGAAGCAACTACCAATGCCAGAAACAAAGCCATTACTTCACTGCTGAGGGGCCCAAAACCCGTGAACCACAACCACAATAATCATACTGCTCCAGTGGAGACAGATGATGAAGAGAGCGAGGATGAAGATCCTCCTGCGGTAAGACATTTAAAGAATAGAGTAGAATAGAGATTACCCGTAGTAGAAGTTCTATGTTAACTTTTCCTGCAATCACACTATTTTAGTTAACACTGGACAGTGGGGTCTAAGTCACTTATTAATTTTGACATGTCACAAGGGGGACGTTTTATTTAAACCATAGAAATTAGAGTAGAATTGACGCTTGTCTTATAGACTCAACATTATAGATTTCACATAGCTAGGGTTATAAGAGAGAGAAGAGAAAATGTTTTACCCTATTTAAATATATACTGTATATCACTATGATGTGATAATGATCTAATGCCTCTCATCTCAGGGGTGCAGAGAGCAGACCAACTCTTATCTGTTGCAGCTACTGTTCAAACATTAAGATTTCTATGTGATGCTTCCTGTGCTTCCTTTGTTCATGTTGGACACACTCTGCTTCTTCTGTCCGCAGCAGAAACCAAGGAAAGGCAGGGATTCCGCAGAGGATTCAGGTCGCATGAATGAGAAAGTGGAGGCCATGGACGTCATTGCCATATGTCGTCCCAAATACAAAGACAGACCGCAGATTGCCAGGGTCATCCAGAAGACCAAAAATGGCTACAGTATACACTGGATGACCGGATCTTACACTGGGCCCTGGGCTGTGGCAAAGAAACGGGACGGTCGCAAAAAGGTGCCTTGGGTTGACACTATCAAGGAGTCGGACATAATTTACAAGAAAATTTCCCTGACAAGTGGACACAAGCTGACGAACAAAGTGGCTCATACATTACGGGCGCTATACGCTGCCAAGGAGGGGGCCAAGAGTTAATCAGCTGAATATACTCAGACAGAACCCCCCTCCCCCCCATGTGGATATGTTATAGAGAGAAGATGAAACCTCTTTAAATTTAAGGACCTGGTGGAGGGAAAGTATTGTGAACACTGGTCTGTTTAAACACAGACATGTTTAAGTTAAACACAAGAAAAACACAAGAAGGAAATGTTTGGGAAAACATTGTGTGGGAGTTCCTTCGCTGTTGTGCAGCAACTTCGTTGTTTGATTTTTACTCCCACTGTATCATAGTTTAGCTAAACACATGTTTATATCTGAAAATAATTCTGTAAAAAAAACAACACAAAGCTGAATGTTGGAAAGTGTATTGATGATGTTCTTAATAAAGTGTTTTTGGAGTTTAAAATAGCACCAGATGGATTTATTCACTTGACCTGAGCTCCAACAACTTCTAACTTTTTTGTTCTTGTTTTAAACATTTTGTTGTTTACCCACACTGTGTAATGGAGTATCTTTGATATAATTTATTTATGTTAAAAGCAGTGCAGTATCTGTGCCTATATGCAGGGGAAGTTATATTGTTTTTAATATAGATTTTGATGTTATAGAACACAGAGCAAGAAAAAAGTGATCCCCCGCTCTTATGGTGGAACAAATACTGCAATAAATTTTTCTTACGTCTTTGTTACTTGTTTGTGCTTTTTTCCCCAGACATCAGAATATGTATTTTTTAAATTTTCAAAGTCATCTGGCTCATCCTTTTTGCCTGTACTTTGACTCCCTCACCTGTGTGACAGAGATCAGGGGAAGTTAAGCAAATCCTAGAGGTTTGGACTGAATAACAGGTCTATCCGTGTCTCTGAAGAAATACCACATCTTCTTAACTGGTTACTATAGTCTTTACTCACAGCAACCCTGCAAAGATCATGTTGCCATGATGATTGACTGTGATGACTGCACATCAGCAGCTGGCAGTTAACCTTATGAAATCTCTCAGACCTTGCCCCCACACTAGCGGCTGATGTACTGTGCATAATGTATCTGTTCTCTAAAAGTTTCTGCATTTTGGTAGACGTTGTTAGACTTAAAACACTGCTGTAGTTGCAAGCACCTCATGTAGGGATCTGAAAAATGCACAATAAATAAAATTACGTTGGCCGGTGGATGGCAGCATAACGTTGTACTTCGCCCAGGCGGCGGTAAAATAAGGAAGGCGAAGAAGAAGATGGTCCCGGAATTAAACCTTTCACCTTATCCGCTGTGCATGAGGTTGGCGGGCTGCTAGTTTTGTGTGTCTTGGATGTATCTGTTTAAATTTTGACGCTGACCTGGCGAACAAACCTTCTTAGCCAAAAAACTCAGTATCACGCGGAATCTTTTCAGTCGGGTAAAGCATCGAATTCACTTTGCAACACTTTATTTCACACTTAGCTAGTATGTAACTCGCATGCTAAATAATAAGTTTAGCGGTCAGCTAACTAACCGGCATTTTTCTACCAGCTTGCCGAAATTGGCTAGCACATGATCACAGAAACATTTCCCTTGCTGTTATGAGGTTTGCAGTATGTCTTTCCGTTATTGACGTATGGCACCTCGGCTAACTTTGCTAACACTTTATCTGTAGATAAGTTAGCGGTGGTAGCCCAACATGCCTTCCAGCGCTGGACCCAGTAGCCCCGCAGCTGCACTCGCAGAAGCGCTGGAAAACTCTGCCCGGCTGATTGACAGACACCTGCAGGATGACCGCTGCTTTCCTGACCTGTCGGAGCTGCTCAGCGTCCCCTCTCACAGTAAGTAATGTGGAGAGAAAGACATATGCGCGGCTACCAAACTAAAGTGTTTCTATTTAAACTAGGGCTGCCGATAAAGTAACATTACAAAGGTGGGACGATGTTGATGAAAGCAAATACCACAATATGGTTTGTCCCACACTGTGATACAGGCAAAACTAACTGTGCTTTCAAAGGTTGTTTACACACAGATGTAAGCACAACACAAGAACGATTTGGGAATGATCCTGTGCCTAGTATCATTTAAATATACTGCATCAACAAACGTCCTTCACAGACAAAGTATTGTGATGTGGGTTATAAAAAAACACCTATATCAAAATATTTTCCACATACCAGCTCTTAACGAGACAGTGATATCATAGCAGTTCTTTACTCAACTATGAAAAGAGGAAGACCAAACTATAACCAGATTTATTCACAGGAATGAGACATCCACTGTGTACACTTGTGCCATGCTGATTTATGGCTGTTTGAAAGTTTCCCTTTTAAAAGTACCGGTAACAGTTTCCTAGCACAGCTGGAAACTTATGTTGGCATGGAGTAAATGCGGGCCACCAGATATCCCTTCCTCCATATCCCATCCAAAATAGACTTATGATAAAAGCAATAAGTTGTATAAATGGCATAATTAAATGAAGAGTAAAAATGGTTAATGAGCGTTCTAACCAATGTTAACATATTTCAAGTGATACATATCATGAGGTGCCAAAATTTGTCTCTCTGACTTTTTTCTTTTACGCTGTTTGCTCTCTGATAGAATATGTTCATATACAGCAGAAATGTATTGTGATCAGGGTAAAAAATATGGTCTAGGGATAGTGCATAATCAGATTTATTGATGTTGTTAATTGTGTTGATAGATATGCCGTCGCTCTCTGGAGTGTCGGACATGGACTACCCCCTACAGGGACCGGGTCTACTCAGTGTGCCAAATCTCCCGGAGCTCAGTGCCGTCCGCCGGGTCCCTCTGCCGCCAGAGCTGGTGGAGCAATTCAGTCGTATCCTTTTGGTCTTTCAGGAAAAGCTAAGCCCAAGCTTTAATATGAACCCAAAGATTTCCATCAGACAAATAGCAAAAATGTTAGATTGACTGCTTTTGCTTTGTTTTGAATTTGAGTTTCAACTTAACCGTTTTACAGATATGCAATGTAACTGCATGATGGGAGTTTTTCCTGAGATCTGTCGAGCATGGCTGACTATTGATAATGACATCTTTATGTGGAATTATGAAGATGGGTGAGCACATTCAGCTTATATGGGACTGAATGACAGCGTTCATGATAAGTGAGGACAGGTCATTGATTTTTTTTTCTGGTCTGTTTTTTGCAGAGGAGATGTGGCTTATTTTGATGGCCTTATTGAAACCATTCTAGCAGTGGGCCTTGTAAAACCAAAGCAAGGTATGTGTAAACACTTACACTCAGCATTTTAAATGTTTTATTTGAGCAATGTTCAGGAGTTGTGTTTTTTCGTCACAGGGATTTTACAGCCACACATTCACTACCTCTTAGTATTGGCCACATCTGTGGATGTAGTGATCCTCGGGCTGAGCTTCCCCAAGAGCCAGGCTGGTGAGTCCTTCCTACAACTTTTTCACAGTGACACTGCCTTTGAGTTGTTTCCTGTGCCCTCTGATTATGGTCATGTAGGGTTGCCAAAAATGTCATATCATTCGATATTGATAATTATCACGATAAATTTGAAATCATTATTTCTTTAAAATTTAAAGGCAGATTTTTGCACCTGAGTGAAAGTTGAAGAAACCAGATGGTTAATTGTGGTTTTAAACTTTTCTTTATGGTCCGAGCAAACACTTGCCAAATAGTGGATCACTGAGTGAGAACATTCAAAACACATATGCATAATTAAGATAAATGATTTTTTCAGTCCCTTTTCCTCAACAAAAGTGCTTATTTGTTCGTGAATTAAACCAAACATTTATTGAACATTTGTTATATTAGTATTAAGGAAAATCCAGCCCTATGTTGATGCCAGAGAGCAATATTCTCATGAAGCTTCTCTGTTTTCACATTAATTTAAATTTCAGCCATAACCGTTTGTCCTGAGTCCTCTAAGGAACCCTGTAATAAGACAGTAATGCTGCAGTAGCAAATATGTAGAAACAAGCGGCAGATATTCATAAGGTATATAAGGACATTTGCTTTCCAAAGAAATTGTTATATTGTGACTACATCCCTTTAGAGAAAAAACTGAATCTGTACATAGATAAATGCTGTATTTAATCAATATGGTACTTGTACGGACATTAGGGTGAGATACTGAGGTGTCATATCTAATGTTCCTGCTGTGTTTTGTTAGCAATAGTGCTATTAATATCCTTGTGTACCTGTATTGGTTTATCTGGGTCATCTATGTCTCACTCTCACCTTTGTTGTAGGGCTGAATGACAGCATGTCTGGTGGGATGCAGCTGCTACCAGACCCCCTTTTCTCAATCCCCACGGACAACACCTACATCCTGTCCATCACCTCCACAGACCTGGGGCGCATCTTTATGGCGGGAAAAGACGGCTGCCTCTATGAGATCGCTTACCAGGCTGAGGCCGGGTGGCTGAGCCAGCGCTGCAGAAAAATCAACCACTCCAAAAGCTCTCTGTCCTTCCTCGTCCCCTCTGTGCTTCAGTTCTCCTTCTCTGAAGATGGTATGGACTGGGACGCATTTCCATGTGGAGTGAAAGATGTCCTCGATGTCATGAAACTTCATTTTAACCTTTCGTCATCATTGTGCTCCACAGATCCCATTGTGCAGATTGCTATTGACAACTCCCGTAACACACTGTTCACACGCTCCGAGAAAGGTGTCCTGCAGGTATGACGTTTAGTCAATTTTACACATGGATGGCCTTTTCTGATTAACTGAGAAACTAACAATTCTGTCGTGGTTGTCAGTATAAATAAAATAATAAAACATTTGTCTGTTTAGGTGTATGACCTGGGTGCCGATGGGCAAGGGATGAGTCGTGTGGCAACCATGTCACAGAGCTCCATTGTAGCTGCTGCTGGAAACATAGCAAGGTATATCCGGGTTTGTTGAACCTCACATGTTTCTTTAACATCTGTCACGCTGCTCACATGTTTGTTTTTTGTCTCTTTGAAAACTCTCCTTCCTTTGCAGGACAATCGATCGTTCTGTCTTTAAACCTATTGTCCAGATCTCTGTGATTGACAGATCTGAGTCCTCAGACTGTCACCTGCTTGCTGTCACACATGCAGGTAAAGCTTACAGGGCAGTAGTAGAGGATGAGCAAAAATAGTAGGAGATGTGTAGGTTAATATGAAATGCTTATATATTATGTGTGCCTGTACATAATATGTTTCTGTAGGTGTGCGGCTCTACTTCAGCACCACACATTTTGCCCCTTCACACCAGAAGCATGTGGCAGTTCGACCTAGCCTGCTAGCTTTGGTACATGTCCGTCTGCCACCAGGGTTTTCTGCATCTTCGACCCTGCAGAAACCTGCAAAGGTCCACAAGGCTCTACACAGCAAGGGTAAAACAAATTTCTCTGCTATTCTTTACCATTTACCATCATTTTTTTAGTTTTGTTAACCTTTTATTGCTGTGTTCAGCTCACTGACATACAGACCCACCAGTGGCCAGAATTAGAGCTTAGATTCTCTGCCCGAGCCCGACCCGACCCGCGGGCCGGGCCGGGCCGATATTTCCCGCCACTATGTTCGGGTCGGGTCGGGTCGGGCCGTTGATCAAGCACGTCACGTGTCACGCGCAGCATCTCATCCACTCGCACGCTGTATTGTGTAGGCTATCTTCAGTGCAACATGGAGCT